>PVJX010011181.1:0-54405 GCA_004027295.1 Dolichotis patagonum | reverse complement strand
ACCCACTCTGGTTTGATTATTGCCTGCTTTTGAAGTCTTATAATGTCTACAATGCTTCATTTGTATTAATGTTGTTATATACTGCTGAGACATCATGGTAACCATTGTATAGATTACCTTGTATTGCAGTTTTATATGACTTTTTTTTGTCCTCATGCTTTTCTAGGAATTGTTTTGTTTTATCTTGCTTTGTTTTGTTTTGTTTTTCCCTCTAATACCGAAATAATAGATATACATGTAGAGACTCATGCATGTGTAGAGCTTATAAACAGTTTACGAGAACCAACTATATAACACATGTTGAAATGAACAACTACTTTGAAGAAAAAGAGACCTACAATATCCAGTGCTGATTCCATAATGTCATGATGTGCAATCCAGCAAAACTATCACTGTTTGTTCAAAGTGATTTTAGCTTGCTTTGTCTTGTTTAAGTTCAACACTTATGAAGGTATGGACAGCTGTTTTTAGGAGAATGAGAGCCGCTATGACAGCCATTATTGGCTTCCCTATTGTCTGGTCTTGAAGACCTCAAATGCCCTCCTTGTCCTGCTCAGATCAATTCCAAACTATGTTGTTTCATGTGAACTCCCTGTATGTGACAATATGGACAACTATTTGGAAGAAAACAAGAGTCAATATGATAGAGAGTGAATATCTCCGATTGTCTAGTTTTGAAATTTATGTCTCTTACGTTGCTTTCTTGTGATCTGCTTTGCTCTGTTTTGTTGTGTTTAATTTTACCCTTTTGATATAATTGCATGTAGGTTTGAGTGTGTAAGATGGACGACTACATTGCTGTTTTTGTCAGATCATGGAGCAGAACTGTTAACAGTTTCACTGTTTGAATGTCTACTTCACATGTTTTAACTTTGTAATTTGAACAACTATTTCCAAGAAGTCAGTATGCAATTTGTCATGGAATAATTTCTTAGGTTTTTTTGTTGTTGTTCTTTTCCTTTTTTCCTAGGAATTCTGTATTGTTGCTATCCTTTATTCTTTTTTGTTTTTTTCTCTTTAAATAAAATTTTAAAAAAATAAGTAATACTATGTGCCCCAACCTACCAGCATCTCAACCTAGAGAGGACCAATATTATCAGCTTATTTGATATTTGTGGCAAAAATTTTATATAGGAACAAGCATAAATGTATGTCTATGGATTGCGAATAAGCATAAATATAAAATGTATCTTTTTTGTTGTTGATTTTCAACTCTGGGGGTCAAATCCAGGGCCTTGCACATGCAGGGGAAGTGCTCTACTGCTCAGTAATATTGCTAGCCATTTTAAAAAATTTTATTTTGTGCCAAGTGTTGCTAAGTTTCCCAGGCTGGTCTTCAATTTTCCATCTTCCTGCCTTGGCCTGATTAGCTGTGAATCTAGACATGAACCACCACACCTAGCATTAACGTATCTTTTTACACCAATGATGGCACACATGTCATTCTTTACATATTATTATTGTAATTTAGGTGTGTTTATATTGTAAATGTAGGTGTGTATTATGTTTTTTTCAAAACCTATTTTTAAAATTAAAACACTGTAAATAATAACAGTTTTGTTGTTGAGTCATAGCAAAAATCATGAGTTATTTAAACTATTAAAGCTCATATAGAACTTCTAGAACATAATCATCAACTCAGAAACCACAGTCTGATCCTTTATGTGAATTTTGCCTCCTACCTGGAGACCAAGCCTTGCCCACCATTGGCCCTCCAGACCTGCTTGAATCCTCCCAATGACGGGGATCTCATCTTCTTGAGAAGTATCCTCAGGGGATGAGGCTTGTGATAACCTGCAGAGGTCAGCAGTTGTCTAGGTGGGCTGGGCTGCAGTTTCTAGGAAGAGATGAATCTGAGACCTGCATCCTCTGGGAGAGTGCAAAGGAATACATGATCTGAAGATGCAGCCTCCTGAAGGCAGGGCTGCCTAGGCACAGTGATGAGTTTATGCCACATTTCAGTAGTCTTCCTATTGCTTTTAGGCAAAAGATGACACACACATGGTCAGAGTTCCATGTTAGAAAGCAGAATGGGTGAGAGCATGGCAATACAGAAACTGAGTGTTATGGATTAAAGACTGATGATCAACTAAACGCCAGCTGAATTAAATCAGCATGGTGCTGAGCATAGATGTGCCACCTGAGGAAAGTTTCCAGCATAGATAGACATGTGGAGAAGGCAAAGGAGGCATTGTGGGTTTCTCTAAGTGTTGCTGTTTGAGCTGTTGGTTCTCCTGGAGGAGCTCGTCATGACTAGCTTCCCCAGTGTGAGTTTGCTTATTGTCATGAGAGGAGCTCATGACCTTGATGGCGAGAATGGCTGTGTTTCACTTTAGGAGAGCTCTGGTCCTTACATCGAACATCTCTTCCTGGCTCCAGAGGGGAAGATGTGTGCTGTTTAATCTCCAGGACAAACACGTCATGCTGGCTTTCTGTCATGTACTCGACTGTTCTTATTATTAGAGGAGCTCGGGGCCTCTGTGTCACTGAGGATGGCTGTAGTGCTTTTCAGGACATCCTTGGTCTTTGTTTTGAGCGTGACTTCTCGGCTCCAGCATAGAACCCTCAACCTATCAGCACAGCCCCTTCACCCCACTGGCATAGACTTGATAGATTCTACCACTGACCTTTGGGCCTTCCCAGCACAGATCCATAAAAGAGACTGGCATGAGTCCTTCTTGTGGGCTCTAGACCCACAAGATTTGTGGGAGGCATTGCCATAGGCTCTAGGTCTTCATCGGGACTCATATGGGACTTTGCTATGGGATTCAGGCCCTTGGCTGAATATTCTATGTCTTTAGTGTTGTGGATAGATTTCCTGCAGTTTCTTGTGTTAACTCTGGGTGACCATCATAAATAATATTATAAATTCTGTGTCCAGATTCTAATTGTTCTCCTAATAACCCTTGACTACAACACTGAGAGACAAGTTAAGAGACAATTTATAGAAACAAAGTCATGAAACAATAAGATGAAACAGGAAATACAGAGAGATGTTGACAGAGTGTCACTCACAGTGTTTGCAAAAGATGACAGTAGAAAAAGCCAGCCCCTTCTTGTGAGTTGGAACCATGAATGGGCTGTGGGGAGGAGAACAAGCAGCCAGCCCCTTCCTGTCAGTCAATGCCATTCACAGGCAGTGGGGAGGAGAACCAGACACCAGCCGCTTCTAGCACATGGGCTGGGAGGCAAGAAGAGCCAAGATCTCCCCTTCCTCCCCATAAGCAACTGGCTAATCTGGAGAAACATAGGTTGTGATGATAGCTATTGAAGTAAAATACAACTTAATACTTGTAATGTTTAGTGTTTTATTTACTTTGCAAGCCTAAAGCCAGTAATCTGATCATCTGTTTAGAGGATAACAATATGCAATAGCATCTATGAGAGATCTCCTTCTGAAGGTGTTGCCCATTGTTAATTCCCTATTATCTTGTTTTAAGGTCCTGTATCTTTTTCATCGTTTTTTTTGGGGGGGGGTTATTCTGTTTTGTCTTGTTTGATTTTATTATTCCTGATGGCATGGGCAGCTATTTCAATGATAACAAGATATATTATGGTAGCAATTTTGGATTTACTATTATCTTGTTTTGAAGTCCTGTATTATGTTCATTGTTTTGTTTTTAGTGGTTCTGTTCTTTCTGTTTTGTTCTGTTTGATCTTTACTATGTATGAAGGTATCTGCAGCTATTTTGAAGACAGCAAGAGGCATTCTCGTAACCATTACTGATTTCCTATTGTTTAGAAAGCCTATATCACTTGCACGGTTTTGTTATGATTGGCTTTATTCTGTTTTATTTTTCTTGGTTTTATTGTCTTTAAAATAAAAATATTATTTTAAAAAAAGGTGGCAGTAAAGGTGAGGAGAAGAAGAGGCTATGGCATTTCAGGTATCTGGTTCAGACAGGTGGGTCAAAAGGGGGACTAGTGACCCCTAGGTTTTGAGAGAATGTTGAGTTTAGTTGGCTGTCCTAACACTGGATTCCTGGGAGAGAGCTGAGTGTAGTTGTCCAAGAGCAGGTGAGCACATGGATTTCCCCAAATGGGAAAAGTTCTGAGTTAGAAACAAGGATTGGAAATACATGGATAGTGAGAGCCTGCTGTGCTGTTGACCTAAGCCAGAGAGGGAGCCAGGAGAGGGCCTGGAACACTCAAGATAGCAGAAAAAGGGAGTTCAATATGATAGACAGAATATCAGCCAGGAAGATGGAGGGAGCTTCCCAGAGAGGGCTGAAGCCAAGGGGAAGAGGCAACAACAGGGTGGAGCAGAGTGACTGTGCTGAGTACTACAGTGAGACCTGGTCTGAGGTGCGCATGCCAGACAGAGTACAGAGACATGTGGGTGGCCTTGGCAAGCATCAGCAGAGTGGTAGGAGTAGATTGCAGGTTGATGAGGTTTTGGAACAAGTAGGAGATGATGAGGAGGAGGCAGCAAATTTAATTGGGAAAAATAAAATGAAATACAAGGAAGTACCTAGAAGGGGATGATAAGGGAGCATTTTGGGAAATCATTATTTTTAAAGATAAGACAGGTTCCAGCATGTCTTAATACCCACAAGAAAAAAAATACAGTATAAAGTAAAAGGTTAAAAATATAGACGAAAGGGGGAAAATGATGGATGAGCATCTTGGGTGATGAATGAGTCAAGATTCA
This sequence comes from Dolichotis patagonum, assembly GCA_004027295.1. Lineage (NCBI taxonomy): Eukaryota > Metazoa > Chordata > Mammalia > Rodentia > Caviidae > Dolichotis > Dolichotis patagonum. The sequence goes on along the minus strand of PVJX010011181.1, from coordinate 49,754 downwards.
GGAAGCATTTCACTGGAAGAAGAATAAAAGAATGTGCTATATTCTGTTAGAAACTCAGGCTCAAATAATAATATATGCTCTAGGATTGTGACTTGACCTCAAGTTTTAAATTAGGAGATGATTTTATTGCTGCCATCAATTAGGCAACCCACTGTTAGCAGTGCTCAGAATCAACTACCCTGCTATTTATCCCAGCTACATAGTCACAAGATGGCTGCAGCAGCTCTGAGCCTCACATCTTTACATAAACAATGCATAATTAGAAAGCAAATGTTTGGCACTGTCCAGGTTTACTTTTCATGCATCTCCCTCTTAAAGAAAAAAAAAATATCTCACAGAAGCAGTTGAAAAAATTTCTTAATACCTAAAATTGAGACTTAATAGTCACCTTTAGGCTGAAGCAACCTAGGCCCACTTCCCTGAGAAGAAGGCGTCTCCTCTCAGCTGCTGAACGAAGTCAGGGCACCTGTGGCAAAGACAAAAGGGGGTAACTTTTGGTTACAGGCAGCAGTTCTGCCTCTGAGGTACAGATGAGGCAGGTCAGTGAGTTTAGGAGCAGGGAAGTGAACAGTTTCTTGTCAAATGTCAGTTTTTTCTGAAAGTTTATCATGTGCTATGAGTGAGAGGAAAGGGAAGAGAGGACATGATGTTTGATGGGAGTGAAGAGGTTTAAAATAACCAGACTGGATACCAGCCATGGTGAGATATAGCTATAGTCCCAGCACTCAGAGGCTGAAGCAAAAAGATTGAAAATTTGAACCTGGCCCATGCAAATTAGCAACTTAGTGAGACCCTGTCTCAAAATAAAAACTTAACCAAATATCTGAGAATGTAGCTCAGTACAAAGGTACCCCAAAAAGCCAACAAACAATCACAAAAGACATCATAGAATGGAAGAAGGCGCACAAAACAAGGTTCATAGCAGAGTGAGTGCTTGGGAAGAAATAATCAAGCAAAAAAAAGGGGAGAGGGAGAAAAGATGCCTGGAAGCTTAGTCAACACCAAGTGATCACACACACCAGTTTCCTTACACTGCAGGACAACTGATTCTTGGCAGTGAGCCTCAAGTGCTCTGTAGAGTGTTGAGTGATATCTCTCGCTTCTACCACTGGATTCTCTAGCACCCACACCCTCATTCTTGTCAGTCATGAATGTGTTCAGGCACTGCTCAAAGTCTCCTGGGGGCAAAGTTATCCCAGCTGAGAACTACTGGTACACACTGCCTTTTTAGTCCTGCAGAGCAGCACTACACCTATGTTAGTAATGAGGTCAAATACCCCAGGACACACAGGTAAGAAGAGATGGAGCCAGGATTTAAACAGCCTCTGCCAGGGACCACATTCTTCCTCTGGCCCTGAGCTCTACAGCCAGCAGTGCATCAGCACCAGCACCAGGAAGATCACAGTGCCTTTGGTCTTGGCCTCTGCCTTCCCACAGGGGTCCGATGCCTAACACAGTCACTGTGCATAGTGATCCTTTTTTCCGGAAAGAATTACAGAGCTCATAAAAATTGAATCTATACAAGAGCTCTGCATGCTCTTTTCAGGGAAGTCAATCATTTGAGTAAAAAAAAAAAAAAAAGGGAAGGGGCAACATTTTCCCAAGCACTTGGAGGAAGAAACCACCATCCAGAAAGGAAAATCTTTCAAGCTGGAATGTGCTCTAGGCTGCCTCTTTAAATGAAAAACGTTATATGCCTGGGAAACATTATATATGCCAAAGCAATATGAGGGTCTCAATGTAATAATGATAGCATCAACTTCATGCTGTCTTTCATCCCAGAGACTCCATGAAGGGCCTTAAAAATGAAATCTTATACAAGCACACACAGACACACACAATATTGGGAACATTCACACATATATCACTTTGCCCACCTCTCTAATGAAGGTGGAATGCAGTGGCAGATGTTTCACAGCTGCCCAGCCTCCACCCTCCAACAGTTTGGGACAGGAAGCCAGGACACCCGATCCAGGAGGAATTGCAGGGAGAGGGCAGGGAGGTAAAATCTAATCCTTAACATTGAGATTCAGCCAAATGCTTGGGGTAGCCTCCCCACCACTGCTGCATCCCTTATGGCAGAAGACTAAATAAGAAAAATGACAGCCACCTAACTGCTTTCACAAGGCCTTACCCTCCCCATCATGAAAGCTGGAACTAGAAAAGATTCCTAACTTTTGAGACACACATGTGGTATGTACAGCCTGCAGCCCAGCCTAGCAGTGCTAAAGTGACAGATCTGGTGCATTTATTGTTCAATGAACATAGACTGTTCCCCTATTGCATAGATGCCTGAAATAGGGAAAATGGCCCCATTTCAGGATAAACCCTTTCATAAAGAGTGTTTCGCTGATGTATCTCAGTAGCAGGGAAGAAAAGGGACAAGGGATGGCATCTTTCCTCACTAGGTGCGGTGGTACACTTACAGTCACAAAGAGGAAAGAGACCAGTGTCTGTGGAGCTTCTGGCTTATGTCTGACCTTGGTAGGAGTTCTACCCGTCACTGTGTTACTCTTTGTGGAGTCTTCTTGGAAAAGAAACAAACTCAGAGAAGTTTAGCTAGTTGGGATCAGACTTCCAATGATGCAGAATTCTAACTCAGGTCTACCAATCTCCAAGCGAAGGCCCCTGTGTTCCTACCACATCAGAACATAAAACATTGCTAGCACCCTCAGAAGTCTCCTTTGTGCTTCCTCCAAATTATTACCCACAAGGACTTCCGGAAAGAAGGCAGAACAGTAGCAACAGAGAAAACAGCCTTTCTGAGAGAAACAGTCCAGATGCTGGAATATGGGAAAGACAAAAAGAAAGGAAGTGGGTCTCTTGGACCCAGGAAAAACCTAAAGTGAGAATTGAAGCCCACAGAGAGAGTGAAAAAGAAAAACTGAAACAAAGAAGAAGGCTGTAGCTGATGGCGCCTTCACCCAGAGCTGGACCCACTGTGTGAGAAGAGCTGCTGGAACCTGGGGATGCACAGTCACAGTGATGGTGGTGGCTGAAAAGGCCAAAGGCCTTGGTAAAGAGACAAGGTGGTGAAGGGGAGGGATGCACAGGACTGCACTGGCTGGCAGTGAGTGCAGAGGGCTCAGTCCTCCTGCAGGAGAGAGCGATTGGCTGGGAGCCATTTTGGAGTCAGACTAAGCCAGGAACCAGAACTGCAGCCTGCTCTCTCTAGCAGCTCCTAGCTGGAAGCAGACTGGTGGAAATTGCTTGGACTGAGTCCTGCTCCTGTGTACATTCCAACAGCTATGGCTGAGGTTCCCCTAACCCTAACCCTAACTAGCCCAGCCTGGAGGTGGCAGCCAGCCCCGCCCCACATGTACTCTAACAGCTATGGTGGGGCTACCTGCCCAACCAGCTTGGTAGGGAGGTGGCAGCCAGCCCTGCCCCCCACTCACACTCTGGCAACCATCACTGTAGATCCCTGCCAGTAACCAGCTAGGAGGCAACAGCCAGCCATGCCCCTTCATGTACTCCACATGCCACCAGTGAGCCAAAGCAGTCTGGGAAAAGCAGCAGACAGCCCTGCAACAGCACACCCAATGGTCATCATCAGATACCCGGAGCCAGCACTGGCTGGAAGAACCAAACAGGGTCGCTTCAGAGAAATTGTAGGCAATATCCTCTTGTCCAAAAGAACCCAGGAACATGTCAAGATGAAGAAGCAAAAGGCAGTCTCTGGCCTCCAACCCAAGCAGAGCTGGTCCAGGAAATGTAAACATGGAAGAGCGCAGTTGTCGCACACCTGAAGTTTCTGAAGTGATGGCAACTGAAGTAAAGGAACAACTTCATAAGGCTATAAAGGAAATTAGAACAGAAATACTATCTCAGGTAAAAGAAGGAATAAAAAACAATAAAAGAATTGCTAAGCACCTCTAAAGAAGACATAGATGGAAGAATAGAAGAGCATAGGAAAATGAGGGAAATCTTGAAAGAACACTATAAAAAACACTTAGAATACATGAAACAGATTCAAAGAGCTATCCAGAAAATTAAAAATGCCACTGAAAGCTGGCAAAACTGCTTGAGAGAAACAGATAGACTTTCAAACCTTGAAGACAGGTTTGCACCTTGCGATCATGAAAGGAAAGATCTCTTAAAAATAATGAGGTACCAGGAAGTCACAATTCAACAGCTGCAAGATAACCAAAAGAAATATAACCTAAGAATAATAAATGTGGTAGGACCAACGAAGAAAGCAATGAGCCAGCCTTCCTGGTAAATGGCATGAGCCACAGGTGCACCAGGGAGAGAAAAGCCAACATCTCCCAAGAACCAGCCATGCTGGGACTTGGGGTACTAACCAAGAAAGCAAACCAGCCTTCCTGGTAAGCAGTGTGAGCTGTAGGCACACCAGGGAGAGAAAAGTTAGCATCCCCAGGGAAGCCTATCAGTGCAAATCAAATGTACTGAGCTAAATCCTCAGCTCCAAATGTAACCCTAGACCCCTTCTGTTAGCAGCCAGATGGTTTCAAGATCAGCTTGAGTTGATAGCAACTAAGGTACATAAAGCAACTAAATGCTTGTATTGTTTGGTTGATTATGCTGACCTGGGGCCAGAGGCCTGAGCATCTCTTGGGAGGATGACAGTATGCAATATATCAAATATGGGGGATTTCCTTCTATCTTGTCTTTGAAGTCTAATATTGTTTTCACTGTTTTGCTTTGTTCTGATTGTTTTTGCTCTATTCAATATTCTGTTTTGATTGGTTTTACAGTGTTCTTAGTTTGATTTTACTATACCTGATTCAATGGACAACTATAATGAAGATAGCAAGATATGTGGTAGTTATTACTGTTATCCCGGTATCCTGCTCTGAAGTTTTGTACCAGTTTCACTGCATTGACTTGATTGGCTTTGTTCTGCCTTGTTTTATTGTATTTTGCTATCTTAATAAATAAAATAAAATAAAATAAAATAATAAAATAAAAGTGAAAAAGCAGGGGTCAACACAAATGATATCAAAAGTCTATTTACAGAAATAATATCAGAAAACTTCCCAAGCATAGGAAAAGGAATGACATTCAGATAATTGAAGCATACAGAGCTTCAGCTAGCCACAACCAAAACAAATCTACACCCAGATTTATAATAATGATGAAGATCCCAGAAATTCAGCACAAGAACAGAATATTAAAAGCTGTTAGAGAAAAGAAACAGATCTCCTAGAAACGAGAACCCATCAGAATCATAACAGACTTCTCAACACAAACCATCAAATCAAGAAGAGCTTTGCATGAAATATTTCAAGTCCTGAAAGAAAACAACTTCCAACTCAGATTGATCTACCCAGCAAAACTATCTTTCAAAATTAATGGAAAAACAAGATATTTCCATGACAAAGAACAACTGAAGTAATTCATGGACACCAAACCAACCCTACAAAAAATACTGAAGGATATTCTAGAGACATAAAAAAGACCATGGTTCCCGAAACAGTGGCAGAGGGGGCATACCAAGCAGAGTGGACAATATAATGGAGGGAAAAACAGCATGGAAGAGATGAGGCAGAACATATTGGTCATAATCACTAATATAGATGGCCCCAACTCACCAATAAAAAGAAATACAAGCAGAGTGGATCAGGAGACAGGGTCCATAAATATGGTTTAGACAAGAAACATATTTAACCCAAAAGGAGGTTCATAGACTGAAAGTCAAAGGAGCGAGAACAATGCTCTACGTGACAGGGACCCAGATAACAGTGGGGGCAACTTGTCCATCAGCTGCAGACTGGTTAAGAAAGTGATGGCACTTTTATACAATGGAAGGCTACTCAGCAATAAAGAAAGATAATCTTGAGGCTCTTGCAGGTAAATGGGTACAACTTGAGATCATGCTCATGGGTGAATATTGTATTGTCTCCCTAGTATAAAAACTAAAGGAGTTAGTGGGATCCAAAATGCACAATACATCCTGTGAAAGTGAAAGGGGAGGAAGTATCTAAAAAGGGAAGGCAATGGCCATTGTTAATTCATTATCATTATTTAAAACTCATTTTTTTAAATGTTCTGATAGTTTGATTTTATTCTGTTTCAGTTTGTCTAATTTTATTATATTTGATGGTATGGACAGTTATTTCAAAGATAACAAAATATAGTAGCCATTTTTATTTCCTATTAGCTTGTTTTGAAGCCCTGTATTACTTTCAGTGTTTTGTATTGACTGATATTATTCTGTTTTGTTTGATTCTATCATGTCTGATGGTATAGGCAACTATTTTGAAGATAATAAGGTGCATTATGGTTTTACTATTATCTTGTTTTGAAGTCCTGTACTGTTTTTATTGCTTTGTGTTTATTGGTTTTATTCTGTACCATTTTGTTTGACTTTATTATGTCTGATGGTATGGGCAATTCTTTCGAAGATAACAAAGAGGCATTATGGTAGCCATTATTGATTTCCTCCTATTTTGTTTTAAAGTCATGTACCATGTTCATTGTTTTGTTTTTATTGACTCTATTCTGTGTTATTTCATTTGGTTTTTTTCTCTTCAAAATAAAAAAATTATTACCTGCTTCCTCCAGGTAACTACTATTCTTCCTTCTATTACTAAAAATTAAATTTTGCCTGTTTTTCAAACAATGCATACACGGAAGAAAGTAGTATATTCTTCAGTTTCTGAGTTCATTTGCTTAATAACATATGACAGTCATACTTTGTGCATAGCAATAACTTATTCATCTCCATTGCTATACAGGGTTCCACCATGTGAACTTGCTACAGTTTATTCTACTGTTCATGAACATGACATGTGGGCTACTTCATTTAGCTATAGTCTGAAGAATGCTGTTACAAACTTTCTTGGCAGTTAATTGGTTCCTTATTCAAATCTGCATGATTAGGAATAAAATTGCTGAAGCATAAGATATATAGTTGTTTACTTTTACTAGACAATGTCAATTTTCCAAAGTGTTCTACTAGTTAACACTTCCACCACGAATTTAGAAGAGTTTCATCTGCTTCCCAGCATGTAAAAGCTAGTACGGTATTTAGAGTTTCTTTTAAATGTTAGCTATTCTGCTGGCTGCATAAATATGTCACAGTGTGGTTTTACTTTACAGAAAATGAACTCAGTGATTTTTTTACCTATTGTTGATCACATGGACTATTCCATCTCCTGAGAAGTGGCTGTATGTTTTTGGGGTTTTTGGCTGCATGTTTTTATACACTTCTTTGTAGGAGAACTTTGTATACTCTGTACAAAATCCTTCATTGGATATGTACATTACAAATATCTTCTTTCATTCTGTCTAGTATATTCACCCTCTTAAATGTCTTATGGTTTTTTTTATGTTTGTTTTATTGAGGTGAGAACATTTATCGTAAGACAGACCTTACTAACATATTTTCATTACTGTTAACCATAGATACAATGCTGTACAGTAGATTTTTAGAGGATACTCATCCTGCATATCTAAAAGTTTATGAACATTGATAAGTAACTCCCCATTTCTCTCTCCTCTAACCACTGAAAGTCATCATTGTACCTTTTGAGTCTATGAATTTATTATTTCAGATACCTCATATAGGTAACATTATGCAGTGTTTGTCTTTCTTACCTGGCATATTTCACTTGGCATAAAGTCTTCAGTGTCCACTCATGATATTACATCCTGCACAGTCTTTTCCTTAAAGGCTGACAAAGTGTTACATAACTGATTTTCTTCATGTGGTTACCTATCCATAGATAATAACAACTTGGGTGTTGTGTGTAGTGCTCCAATGCATATGGGAATGCAAATATTTGCTTCAAAATCTTGATTGTAATTATTTTTATAAATACTCAGAACTGGAAATGATTCTATCTTTAATTTTTTTAGGAACATACTATTTTCCATAAAAGCTGCACCATACTACATGGCCATCAACACCATGAAAGTGTTCCAATTTAATTAAATGTTAACTGGTTTAATGCTTTAAAAAATAATAATAGCCATTCATAGGGCTGTGTGGTGATATCTCATTGTGGTTTTGATTTGCAATTACCTCATGATTAGTTATTCTGAGCAGTTTTTTATATGCCTATTGGTCATTTGTGTGTCTAATCAAGTAACTAATCAAGTATTTAGCCTATTTTTTAATCAGGCTATCATCTTTGTATGACTGAGCTCCTTTCACATTTTGGAAGAGTAATTCTTTATTTGAGGTATGTTCCCTCATCATGCTATTGATTTCTCCCTTGGTTGTTGTCATGGTTTATGTCAGTGCTCCCCAAGCATCATGCAGTTATGGACAGGACCAAATCTAACGTTTGAGATTGGCTCATTGTCTACCACTTGGATTGGTGATGTGAGTGTTTCACCTGCCCAGGGGTGGAGCCAGGATATGATGTATGGTGGGAAGAAGGTGTGTCTCTCTCTCTTGCCAGTGTGCAGTTTGCTGTTTGCAGTGACAATGAATGTTGCCTCACCATGCCACACTGCCTTGCAGCCAGCTGAGTATGGACTGAAACCTCCAACCTGTAAGAAATAAACCTTTCCTTCCTTCATTTTGGGTGTTGGGTATTCTGTCCCAGTGATGAGTAAAAAGTAACTAAGACAGAATTTGGCACCAGAGGAGTGGGGTCATTGCTGTGACTGTACCCGATCATGTGGTTAGAAAGTCTTTGGAAATGGCTTGTGGGCAGAGTTTGGAAAGGTTCAGAGATGTCACCTGAGTGCAGAGAGCTGGAACAGTTTAGGCTGTTCTGTAGTGGAGATTCTGGTCAGTGCTTAAGAGACCAGAAGGTAGATAAAAAGCCTGCCAGTGAAGACCAGGTTCAGGAGATTTCTGCTGGGAAGAAGGACCACACTGGTGTGTTATGGCTTGGCAGAAAGTTTGTCTGCATTTTGCTCATGTCCAGTGACTTTGCCTGAGATTAAGATTAAAGGCAGTGGACTAATTAGTCTGGGAGAAGAAATTTCATGGCAGCCAAATGTTGAGGCTGTGGCATAGCTATTGTTAGGGCTTTGAGACAGATTTACACTGTGAATCAAGAGCAAAAAACCCAGCAGGATGATTTAAAATGTTGTGAGTTTGGCCAGAAAGATAAGAGCTGAGACTTTGACTGCTGAGAAGGAACAGAGAAATGAAAAAGATGGCCTGGGGGCATCCCAGGAAGCAGCGGGTCTCTATCCTTTGCAGCCTCAAAATTGCAAAAGTGCAAAGACTTTGTTCATAGGAGAAAGTTGTAGAGCACCATGCTCCAGAATGGCAGCGGAGGCCAAAATGGCGGCAGAGGCCCCATGAGGTTCCAAAATGATGGCAGCCATATGAGGTTCCAAATGGGGGCAGTCACACCAGGATCCGAATAGTGGCAACATAGAGAAGCTTTTCCTCACAGTCAGGTTCACAGAGCCCAGTAATCCAGGCACTTGACCCCTACAGCCATGTAAAACTAGGTCTTGAAATTTTAGATCTTTCTTTCTTTCATGGAGTCTCTTATCACCATAAACTTCCCTCCGAATACTGCTTGTGCTGCATTACACAAGTTTTGATATAATGTACTTTCATTTGTTGTACAACTTTCCATTTGTTGCATTTGTTGTGATAGATTTTCTAATTCCCTTTTTGATTTCTTCTTTGATCCAATGGCTGTTCAAGAATACAATATTTAATCTCCACATATTTATGAAATTTCTAGTTTTCTTTATGTTATTGACTTCTAGTTTCACTTCATTGTAGTTACAAAACATACATGGTATTATTTCTTAAGACACATTTTGTCACCTAGCATCTAATCTGTCAGAGAAAGATTGACGTGTGCTTGAGAAAACTGTATTTGACTGTTGTTGGGTTGAATTTATATATATATATCTGTTAAGCCCATTTTGTTTATCATTTTATCATTATAGAATATCTTTTTTATTGTATCTTGAGACAATTTTTTATTAGAATCTGTTTTGCCCAACACAAGTATAGCCACCCTGCTTTCTTTTGGTTTACATATCATATTTTAATCTGTCTCTTCATTCTTATCTCATGTATGTCTTTAAATCTAAAGTAAATTTCTTCACAGTGTATAGTTAGGTCTTTATTTTAAACTTAGCCACTTTATGTGTTTTAATTGGAGAGTTTAATTCACTGACCTTTAAAATAATTATTAATAAGAATGAATATACTATTGCATTTTTATTGTTTGCTATTCAAGTTGTACTTCTTTCATCTGTCTTTCACTTTCTTGGTGTCTTCCTTTATATTTTATTGTTTGAGTCTACATAGTTTGCTTCCATTGTCTATTCCTTTTATGTAACTTCCAGAGTAATTATAGTGTAGTTATCTGGAGGTTTGTGTAAAACATCTTTAGCTGCAGGAGACTTCACTGAGAAGTGAGTAGGTAAACTGTAGGGCAGAAGCATGCAGGCTCTGTGAAGACAGAAAGATTAAACAAGAAGTTTAGATCAGTAAAGCATGTTGTGTCTGGCTGTTGCTGGGAAGCTTCCTCAACAAACTTGCCAGCCTTGAAACAGTTCCTTATCCAAACTGTTTTACTTCTGCTTTATTCTTTTACATTAATATTCAAGATAAAATTTCTTGGCATCAGTGCTCCTCCTGGGAGTCTCTCTAATGCTGGGAGCTCTTGGCTGAGATGACCTCTCTGACTCACTTAATGGTTGAACTAAATCTAATCTCTGAGTGATCTTTCTTACTTATACCACTGTCATCTCACACTGCGACATGCAGTCACCTGTTTTAATTTTATAATACAGTAAGTTCAAAAACACACAAAAACCTCTACACTTTAACTTCCTACACACATACACACACATTTTAGACTGTTTATTATCTCCTATGCATCTATTCATATTGAATATTTTAATACATTTTAGTTATATTTATTTTAATACTTCTGTCTTTTAACTTATATAGTAGAGTAAGAAGTTGCTCAATTACCATCATCATAGTAAAACAGTACTTTGTATATTTTCCTTTACCAATGAGTTTCATTCTTCTGTATGTTATCATATTGTATAACATCCTTTCACTTCAACTTGAATAACTTCCTTTAGCTTTTTTAAAGGTATGTCAAGTGATAAACTCTCTCAGGTCTTAGTTGTCTAATCTGAGAAAGTCTATATCTACTTCATTTTTGAATGATAGTTTTGTAGGGTATAGTATTTCTGGTTGGCATCATGTTTTGTTTTGTTTTTCAGCTCTTTGAATATATCATTCCCTTCCTTTCTGACTTGCAATATTTATGCTAGAAAGAAATCTGTATAGTATTATAGAGTTTCTCTAACATGTAATATGTCATTTTCCCTTGTAGCTTTAAAAATTCTCTGGTTGTGTATTCATTTTTCCAGATTTGGGAAGTTTTCAGTCACTACATCTTTAAGTTGTCATGTTGTCTCTTTCTAGGACTATCATGAAATGTGTTGGTTCAATTAACAGTGCTGTACTATCATTGTCTTAGTCACTTCTTCATCACTGAGACCCAATACCCAATACCCACAATTTAAAGGAGAGGTTAATTTTGGCTTAAAGTTTGAGGGGTTTCAGTCTATAGTTGGCTGTCTCCAAGGCAGCATGGCATGGCAGAAAGTTATGGCAGAGGAAAGCTACTCATAAGATGAAAACAGGAAGCAGAAAGAGATGGAAAGATGAGCTGGGGAGGGAGATAAACCCTTCCATATGTGCCCATGATGATCTCTCTCTTCCAACCAAACCTCCCTTCCTAATAGAAAGATAGATATAAATCCCATAATCCAGCCACCTTTCAAAAGCTCCACCAATGAACACATCAGACTGTGAAGGGACATCTAGACATAAACTATAACAATCATCTAGAATATTTATTGTCTTTCACATCTGGATTTAAAATATATATGTAAATAATACAAATGAGTATTCTACTGAACGAGTTATTGATGCAATATTCTCCCCCACCCACCCTGGTCAAGTGATCTTATGTGTTTAGACATTACTGTAGATTTTTTATTCTGTTTCAATAGTCAACTTCTCTATTCTCATATCAATACTACCTAATTTATTTACTATCATTTTATAAGTCTTTTTAGTTTCTGAGACAAAGTCTTGCTAGGTTTCCCAGTGCTTTAAATTTGTGATCCTCCTGTTGTAGTTACTTAAGTGTTTTGGATTATAGAGATCAAACCCAACTTCTGTAAGATTATCAATAGATTTTTTTTCAGCAGAAATCACTGAACTTCGGTATAATAGGTCTTAAAATAGTGTAAGTCTCCCAATTTCATCTTTCTTCCATATTGTCTTGGCTATTCTTGCCCTTGTACCATGTTGTATATATTTTGGAATCAGCTTACTAATTTAATAAAACTCATGGAATTTTGAATAGAAATATATTACTCTATCCTTGATTTCTTAGTATATACCTCTACTTTAAGTAGATGACTACTTTTTCCCAGATAACATAATGATCTTAAAACACAATATTCTTATTTCTATTTTGTGCTGTAATTTCCAGACATTTTAACTTTGCACACTTTTAAACACTTAGAGACATCATTTATGTGGTTGTTGTTGGAAACAGTATTTGCTTGATTGACAGATGTTATTACTTTATGTTCAACTCTTGGCTATCCTCTTACATTTCTGCACTATCACTTGACATAATTTTTCATGGACCTAAAGTAATTCTTTTAGAATTTATTTTATTATTTTTTATTTTAATGTAAAAAATGGTACAAAATTTCAAAATAAGATTGTAGAAGAGTAACAATGGTTAGCGCCTTGTATATTGTTATCGTCAAATAGTTTCTCATATTAAAATATATAGACATGAAAAAATGATCAGACAACACAGGTGCAAATTTTTCTTTTCAATGAACTAATAGCAGTTAGTAATATAACTGTCTTCCCTATTTTGTGTGTATATAAACTTACTTATATGTTTATTCTTCCTTTTCACTTTCATCTTTATTCCTTTACCTCATTCCACTTTCTCTTTCCTTTTGAACAATTTCATCCCACTTTAAAATGTCTACCGTACATTTTGGATATTATTTACTTTTTTAGCTCCTTATACTACTAGAAAGACAATACGATGTTTAAATGTGCAAGTCTGATATATTTTAGTTTTGAGTATGGTCTCAAGTTGCATTCATTTCACTATAAATGTCTCAAGTTTATCCTTCTTTATAGCTGAGTAGTTCTCCATTGCATAAAAATACCAAATCTTTTTTATTCATTCCTTGGTTGATTGGCATGTGGGTTACTTCCAAGATTTAGCTATTACAAATTGTGCTGCTACAAATATGGGTGCACATGTTTTCAGTGGAGTATGCTGTTTTTAATTCTTCTGGGAAAGTATCTAGAAAGGAAATAGCTTGGTCAAATGCATTCCTAATTTTCTGAGGAATCTCCACACTGATTTCCATAGTGGATGCACCACTCTACATTTCCACCAACAGTAGAGAGGGGTTCCTTTTTCCTCACAGCCCCATCAGCATTTGTTCTTGTTTGATTTTTGTTGTGATAGCCATTTTTACTGGTATAAGATGCAATCTGTATTGTTTTAATTTGCATCTCTCGAATGACCAGTGATGTTGAATTTTTTTTATTCATTTGTGTACTATCTGTATTTATTTCTCTGAGAAGTGTGTGTTTATCTCAGCTGTCTATTTTTAGATTGGGTCTTTGAATTTCAGAGGTCTGATTTTTTAAAATTCTTTATATGTTCTAGATATAAATCCTTAGTCCGAGGGACAGTTAGATAAAAATTTTTTACACTCTGCGGGTCATCTTTTCACTCTATTCATGATTTCTTTTGATGTGCAAAGGCTTTTTAATTATATAAGATCCCAGTTGTTGATTCTTTGAAGGATTTTCTGTGATGTTTGGGTTTTGTTCATGAAATTTCTGCCTACCCCTATGTCTTCAAGATTTTTACCTAATTTCTCTTCCACTAGATTTAATGTTTCTGTTTTAATATTTAGATATTTGATTCATTTTGACGTTAGTGTAGTGCATCATGATAGGCATGGGTCTAATTTTAGTCTTCAGCATGTAGAGAGCCAGTTTTTCTAGCACCACTTGTTGAAGAGACTATCTCTTCCAGTGAACATGTTTAACCACTTTGTCAAAGATAAGGCAGCTGAGTGTGTTTGTAGTTGTGCCTGCATCTTCTACTCTGTTCCATTGGTCCTCAGGTCTGGTTTTTGCCTGTACCATACTGATTTTATCATAGTGGCTTTGTAGTATACTTTCAGGCCAGGGATTGTGATGTTTTCTGCTTTACCTTTGTTACCCAGAATTGCCTTTGCTGTTCTGGGTCTTGTCTGCCTTCAGATGAAGTTTAGGATTTTTTTCTCTAGCTGTGTGATGTATGTTAGTGGTATTTTGATTGGAAGTGGATTCAATCTGTATAAAAATTTTGGGAGCATGACGATTTTCTCTATGTTGGTTCTTCTTATCTATGAGCAAAGGATATCTTTCCATTATCTAAATCCTCTTTGATCTTTTTCAGAGTACTGTAATTTTCAATATACAGATCATTTACATCCTTTGTTAGATTGATTTCTAAACATTTCATTTTTTTTATTTTTGTGAGGGGTGTGATTTCCATAATTTCTCTCTCAGTGATTTTGTTGATTGTGTACAGGAATGTTATTGATTTATTTTTTGGTACAGGAGATCAAACTCGGGGCCTTGTGCTTTCCAGGCAGGTGCTTGTGCCTCTGAGATATATTCCCAACCCTCCTACTGATATTTCAGTGTTGAATTTGCATCCAGCTATACTAATGAATCTGGTTATCGACTCTAGGCATGTTTTGGTTGAGCTTTTGGGGTTTTTTATATCATATCATCTACAAATAATGATAATTTAAATTCTTTCTTTCTTATTCTTATTCCTTTTATTTCTCTGTCTTGTCTAACTTCTCTGGATAATATTTGCAGAACTGTGTTTAGTAGGAGTGGTGATAGCAGATATCCTTATCCTGTTCCTGATTTTAGAGTGAAGGCTATAAGTTTTTATTCATTTCATATAGTGTTAGGTGTTGGTTTGTTATGGATGGCTTTTATCAGATTGAAGCAAAGATAGTCTATTCTGATTTTCTGTAGAGTGAATGCTGAAGTTTATAAGAAGCTCTTTCTACATCTGTTGAGATGCTTATGTGAGTTTTGTCTTTGATCTGTTGATATGATGTATTACATGTATTGATTTGCATATGTTGAGCCTTCCCTGCATTTCTGGGATGAATCCTACTTGGTTATGATGTACAATCTTTTCGATGATTTTATGTATTCTGTTTGCTAGTATCTTATTGAGAATTCTTGCACCTCTATTCAGTAGGGATATTGGCCTGTAACTACTCTTTACTGATTGGCTCTTTCTCTGGTTTTGGCATCAGGGTAATACTTTCCTCCAGGGATGAGTTAGGGAGTACTGCTTCCCTTTTAATTTCATTAAAGAGTTTGAGGAGTATTGGCATCAAATATTCTCTAAATTTCTTGTAGAATTCAGCAGTGAATTCTTTGTTGGTAAGTTTTTAATTGCACTTTCAATCTCATTGACTGATACTGGGTTATTCAGAATTTTTATATCTTCTTGATTCAGCTTTGGAGATTCATACATATCTAGGAATCTGTCCATGTCTTCTCTGTTTTCCACTCTATGAGAATAAAGGGTTTTAAAGTATGTATTGATTATCTGAATGTCCACAGGACAGTAGTGATTTCACTCTTTTCATTCCTCAATGTGTGAATTTGAGTCTTTCCTTTCCTTTTTTTAAAATAAAATTGTCTAAGGATTTATCACATTATTTATTATTTCAAAGAACCAACTCTTTGATTCATTTATTCCTTGTATTGTTTTTTGGTCTCCATTGCATTAATTTCTACTCTTGATCACTATAATTTCCTCCTTTGTATAGGCTTCAGGTTTTTCTTTCTCTTATTTTTCAAGAAGTATGAGGTGTAACATTAGGTTGTTTATTTCTGCTCCTTCTGCTTTCCTGATGTGAGAATTCACTACTATAAACTTCCCTCACAGGACTACTTTCATTGCATCTCATAAATTCTTGTGTGTTGTATCTGCATTGCCATTCAGTTGTAGATTATTTTTTAATTTCTTCTTTCATTTCATATGTGACCCACTGGTTGTTTATGAGGGTGTTAATTTTCATGTATTTATTGAGTTTTTGAAGTTTCTTCTGCCATTAATTTCCAGTTTTATTGTAGCATGGTCAGATAATATGCATGGGATAATTTCAATTTCTTTGCATTTACTTAACTATGTCCTGTGGGTTAGTATATGATCTATTTTAGAGAATGTCCCATGTGCAGCTTAGAATACTGTGTATTCTGATGATGTTGGGTGGAATACACTGAAAATATCTACCATGTCCATTTGTTCACAGGTTTGGTTCAGTTCTATTTCCTTGCTGACTTTTGTCTAGTTCATCTGTCTCTTTGTAACAACAGGTTAAGGTCTTCCAGTACAATTGCAATATTTCTTATTTGATTTTTCATGTCTATTAATAATTCTTTTATATAGTTGAGTGCTCTCATATTTGGTGCACACATATTTATCTCTTCCTCTTGAAGTTTTATCCTACCAAGTATGTAGTGACCTTCTTTATCTTTTTTAATCATTCTTGGTTTGAAGTTCACATTTTCTACAAGCACAATGGCTAACTCTGCTTTTTTCTGGGTTTCTGTTTCGTGGAAGATTGTTTTCCATCCCTTGACTTTCAGTCTATGAACTCTTTTTGAGTTAAATGTGTTGCTTGTATGGAGTATATGTTGTATCTTATATCTTGATCCATTCTGCAGGTCTGTTTCTTTTGATTCATGAATCAAAGCCATTTATATTAATAGTTATAACTGATATGTATTGGCTTGTCTTTTTCATGGTATCTATCTACTGTTGGTTCCCTGCTTTTCCCCTCTGTTTAACTGCTTGCCTATCTAGCGATTTCTTTTTGCTGTTGTTCTTGGAATTGTAGTCATTTTTAATCTCTGTTCAGTAATCTTTATAGTGTTGGTTTGGTGGTCATCAATTTCTTCAGTTGCTCTTTGTCATGGAAGTATTTTATTTCTCCATTAATTTTGAAAGATAGCTTTGCAGGTAACAACAATCTGCTTTGGAAGTTGTTTTCTTTCAGGATTTGAAATACTTCACTCCAAATTCTTCTTGACTTGATGGTTTGTGTTGAGAAGTCTGCCATGATTCTGATGGGCTTTCCTTTATAGATGATCTGTTTCTTTTTTCTACTAGCTTTTAGTATTCTGTTCTTGTGCTGAATTTCTGATTTTTATTTCTTAGTGTAGTTTTGTTTTGGTCATGTATGTTTGGAGTTCTATATGTCTCACTTACTTATATGTCAAATTCTTTATCCACAATTGGGAATTTTTCCGCCATTATTTCTGTGAAGTTTTTTTTTTTATAGCATTTGTGCTGTCTTCAGCTTTCCCATTGACCCCAATCAAACTTATGTTATATTCTTTGATAAATCTTGTAGCTATTAGATTGTCTTTTAATGGTCTTTTCTATTTTTAAGATTTTAATCTTTTTTATCTTTCTTTTCATGATCACTAGCTGCAATTCTGTCTTCAAGATTTGAAATTATATCCTTCCCTTCATTCAATCTGTTGAATATACTTTCAATGGAAGTTTTAACTCTTAGATTTCTGTTTGAATCTGTTTCATGGATTCCATCTGCTTTGTATTTTGGACATTTTTTAATTTCCATTATTTTTCTAAGCTTATCTGTTCTTTTACCCATCATATAATATCTTTGACTTTAAGTATCATTTCTTCTTTTACCTGAGAGATTATTTTCTCTATAGCATTTTCACTTGTTTGTTCACTTCTGTTGTTATCATTTCAGAAAGTTCCAGTGTTTGACTTCCAACTTCAACTGTCTCATTGGGTTTCAGGCTTGTTGTCAGTGGCTGGGGGTCTGGAGTTGCATTTTGCTTCTGTGTCTTGTCATTTTCTATTTTCTCTTTTTGATTTTATTTTGTTTTGTATATTTAGGCTTGCCAATTTCTTATGACATATAGTTTTATCACTAGTATTGTGAATTCCCTAGATGTCTGTTCTTCAGAGATGTTCCCTAGATGTGTTTCTTTATAGCTATCCCAAGAACCTATCTTCCCAATTTCTAAAGGATACAAAATTATTATTTGGTTCAGCACCCAGTCTTTTGGTACTGGGCTGTGGTGAGTTATGATCACATACAATCATAGTGTTATCATACAGGGAAGAAAAACTGTTTATAACATGTAGGACATCCTGGCTAAAAGTAGTACAGTTAGTATTGGCAATAGTTTTCAGTACAGCTTAACCACTGAAAAACTATGATAACCATTAACCTGCTGCTTTTGTCTAAGGAGCAAACTCTAAGGTTATCTAACAAAATCAAACATATAGCATGCACTTGTATGCATTGACCATCCCATTAATGGAGTGATTTTATCGTTCTGTGAGGGTGGGGGGCTCAGATGATTAGAGGACTGGCTAAAGTGATGAATGAGATCAGATATAGTAGAGTCAAGGCTGGAGATCAAACCCAAGTTTTGGGAAACTGCAGGACAAAATATAGAAAGAATGAAATAGAATGTGAAAGAATACTCAGAAAGGGCAGAAATAATGATTACTCACTTGAAAGTTTAAATTCAAGCAGTAGTTGAATAAAAAGAGAAAGAGGATATATAGAAGTAAAAAATAGTTAAGAAACCTAAACAGTGAAAAAAGGGATGAAACAGAAAGAAAATGAAAATGGAAAAAGAAGAAAACAAGAGTCAAATATGATAGAGTGAATATCTCCAATTGTCCAGTTTTAGAATTTATGTCCCTTATATTGCTTTCTTGTGATCTGCTTTGTTCTGTTTTGTTGTGTTTAATTTTACCATTTTGATATAATTGCATGTATATTTGAGTGGGTAAGATGGATGACCATATTGCTGTGGTTTTTTTTTGTCAGATCATGGAACAGAACTGTTAACAGACTCACTGTTTGAATGTCTACTTTACATGCTTTAACTTTATAATTTGAACAACTATTTCCAAGAAGTCAGTATGTAATTTGTCAAGCAATAATCTCTTAGGATTTTTTTGTTGTTGTTCTTTTCCTTTTTTCCTTGGAATTCTGTATTGTTGCTACCCTTTATTCTGTTTTTTTTCTTTCTTCTCATTAAATAAAATTTTAAAAAAAGAGAAGAATGAAAAAGGATCTCAGAGAAAGAGAGAAGAGAGGAAGAAAAATCTACAAATACAAAAATAACCACAGAATACAAAACAAGATGATACCCAAACCAGACAGGAAAGAGATAGCCAATCAGACAAGCAAGGGAGAATAAAAGTGGTGAAACACCTCCTGGTGTTTACAGTTCTGGGATAATGTCCATGTCAGATCCCAGAAGTGTGCTGAGTGTGGAGCTGACCCTGGCCTCTGAGTGTGGACTGGGACTGCTTTTCTGCTGGTGGAATTCTCTAGAGTCCAGCTGCTGGCTCCTCACTGCTGCCTCAGATGCTTTCAGGCCGCTGGCCTCGCTGATTACTCTGCCCACCCTTGGGTGCCCATGCACCCAAGGCCCAGCTGTTGTCATGGGTCTTGGGCTTCCAGTTGTTCCACTCATCAAAGGCGTGTGTCCTCACACTCTTCTCTCAGGTCCTGCCATCATGGGGACAATGGAGGGGGCGCAAAGTGTGGACTCACACTCATTAGTATTTATTTTAATGTGTTAAAACAGTTCAACTTTCCTATGTCTAAAAATGTCTTCATTTTATCGTGTTTTGAATATTTTGGCTGGATGTAGAATTCTGCATTGGGAGTTATTTTCTTTCTGCATGCTAAATACATCATTGTCTTCTTGGCCTCCCATATTTGTGCTTAAATATTAATTGTCAGGCTTATTACTGCTCCCTTGAGGGAAATATGTCTTTTTAATGTGATGTCCTTTAACATTTTCTCTTTGTCTTATATTTTAAGCTACTTGGTATACTTTTATTTCTTTTTTTTCTGTTGTGTTTTTGGTACTTGTTTAATCTGGGATTGGATTGTTTGCATCACTTCTGGAAACTTCTCAGAGTGTATTCCTTCAAATATCGTTTCTATTGCATTCTCTCTTCCTTAGTTTATCTTTAAAGGTATATTAAAGCTTTTCATCATTTGTTATATAGCTCATGTTATTATTTTGTATTTCCAATTTTTTTCTTTTTGTTTCATTGTGATATTTCAACTGGCCTACATTAAAGTTCTCCAGTAATTTTTTCCTGACAGGCCTACTTTTCTATTAAGTCCATCTTTTGAGTTATCTCTTTCTGTTACTGTGATTTTTAGTTCTACAACTTCCATTTAACTTTGATTTACAGATTATAGCTCTTTTTGAAATTTTCTTGCTACCCATCTCCTTTTTAAATGGAGATATATTTGAATACTTAACTATTAGCTGTCAAATAACTAATATCTGGATTATCCATAGAGCAACTCCTATCATCTCTCTTTCTCTTTTTCTCCTTCATACAGGCCTAGTGATATTTAATTGCCATATATAAGGTTTTTGGGTGATATTATATTCTTCCACAAACATTTTAATTTTCCTATGTTTTGTAGCTAGAGTAGAAAAATATACCTTGTCCAAGCAATGAGTACAATGAGTCAAGACTTAATTTAGGTTTTCATAAAGGATGATCTAATTAGGATCTTGGGATATTATTTAGAGAGCTAAGTTTTATTGTGATTTTATTCTTTGCTGTATCCTGAAACTCCAGTAATTGCCAGCCAGCCCCTAGCACCATGAGATTGCAGAAGGTTCTGTACAGCTTTACAGTCTCTGTATGATCCATGAAACCTAGAAATTAGTAAATACCTCAAGGTGAAATCAAGGGCTAATTATTGGCTTGCTTTTCTGAATTTCTCTTCTCTTCATTCTCTTCTCTTCTCTCCAAATCCCACTTGCTTTAGAATCCCTAAACTCCAATTCTTTTTTCTCTGCCCCATGATGCAGCCAAAATATCTGATTCATTTCTTTATTCTGTCCCTCAGCCCCATTCTTCTTATGAGTCAATAAATATTTCAAGAATAAAAACATATGGACCAGGCATATAGCTCAGTGTCTCAGCACCTGCCTAGCAAGTGAAATGTTCTGAGTTTGATTCCCAATACCAAAAATAATATAATAATATAATATAATATATAATTTTTAAAAACAAGAATAAAAACATAAAAATATATTGATCAATATTTTACCCCTAAACATTGGCCCCACAAGTTCTGCTACTTTGGTTGTTTACTAAAGTTTTTAAGGAGCTACTTTCATTTCTCCCTTTATATAGCTTATATATTAAAACAAAATGACCTCATCTTCCACTCATAAAGTGATGGAAAGTATTTCCTGCATTAATTATTAACAATATTTCCTGCATTATTAAGCTAATGTTGAAATAGTGATAGGTTGGAATGTTTCTAAATCTATATTGGAGAAATGGGAGAAAAATTACAACTTGTTAACAGGCTAAAGAAAATTGTCTTCCCACCAGAGTAACTATTGCTTAGTTAATGTGATTTCTTGTAAGTGAGACAATAGGAGCCTTCTTTTAAATGTCTTTCTTGATTATTTGATTGCCTACCTGTTGAAGCACTGATTAGCTTAATTTTGTAAGTGCATAGTTGCAGCTGTGTGTGAGAGAGAGCGCACGTATGTGTGAGCATGAGCATGAATGCATGTGTGCACACACATACTGCAGGTCAGGTGGATGGAGAAGGAAAATATCTTTCAATATTTGTGACTCCAGCTAATCTTCTTCAGTGTTCTTACACTTTTCCACTGACAATGAAATAATGTTATAGACAGTAATGAAATGGATTTTAGAGGACTTACAGTCTACTGCTTATTCTGCCTTTTAAGCATCAATTGTCTTTTTGTGATTCCCTTAGGGAAGAAAATGGAAGTCCAGAGACCACTCCATTAAAGTGTCTCAAAGGTCAAACGTGGATTCAGGAAAGAAATCTTGAAGGAGGGCATGTGATGATTTCTAAATGAAAGGTCCAAGCAAGTAATTTTATTTGTGTTTCCACAAGGTAGGAAATATATTTTATTCATCTTTGTATTTCTCGTGGTGTCCTCTGCAGAAGTTTGTACTAAAAAAATTGGAAACAAATCCCAATAATGATAGAGAACCATAAAGATCATCCTGTCTCAGATGGATGAGGTTTCCAGAAGTAGAAGAATATACAACACAAGAGGTCTTGATTCTTTGAAGGTCTGGGAATGATGTCAGTTACTCAAATTCTTTTCAGAATTTACTCATCCTTTCCCTACTTAATTCTGTGTATTTCCAATTCTTCATAGACTGACACCAACGACCAGATTCCACAATAATGATTACTAAAGACATTTTTAATTTGTATTACTCATACAAATTATAAGTTGTACTTTTAGCATCCACTTGTTATAGTTTGTATCTAAAATTTCCCCCAAACTCTCATGGGTTCAGAGGTCAGGCTTTTAGACAGTAACTGGATCATAAGGGATCTAATTTCATTATGTATTAATTCACTGATGAAATCATAATTTGATAACATAATTGAAAGGTGGTAAAAACAGGATATGGGACTTCCTTAAAGGTAAAGAATTATGGGGGCATGGTTTTGGGACTACCTCCAGTCCCAACTCCTTCCTGTTGGTCTCTTTGTCTACTTCCCAGCAGCTGTAATTACCTCTCTACCATGACTTTCACCCGTATGTTCTGCTTCACCTCAGGACGACATCAATGGAACCAGCTAGCTGGCTTCCCCTGTTTTGGTCTCTGGCTTCCCCTGTTTTGGTCTTTATGACTCAATTCAAAGAAGCCTGTGGATGCAGTGGGCATAAAAGCTGTCACTTATAATTATCTATAAATTGTGTGTCTTTGGAGTGAAATTTTTATTTCTGTAATGATAGATTTCCAATAAAAATAAAGTTGGGCATGGTGGTACATACCTATAATACCAGCGCTCTGGGAAAGTGAGGCAGGAAGATCCCAACTTAGAGTCCAGTTTGGGCAGCTTAGTGACTTAGTGAGATTATACCTCAAAATAAAAATAAGAATCAGGGATAAGGCTCAGGGAAAAGGTCCTGTTTTCAATTCCATGTACCACAAAAAAAGCACACTACTTTATTTCTCACCAAGGAAGTGGAAATTTAAATTTGTGGTGTAGTACACTAAGCTCATCAGAAAAATTAAAATGACAGACACAATACCAAGTGACGGGAAGATGTGGAAAAACCAGAATTCACAGACACTATTGAGGAGAGTAAATTGATACAACCACTTTTTGGAAAACTATTTGGCAGCATCTACTATAACTGATTCAAGAATTTCATTCTCAGGGAGATGAGTGTATACTTTTACCAAAAAAAATCTAACTTTTCAGAGAAGAACTAGTCATAATATTGCTAAATTGGAAATAACCCAAATACCCATCAACAATAGAAGGATTGCAGTGATGTATTCACACAGTGGAATACTATAGGCAGTGAAAATGAATGAAATCCAAATATAGCCATGGTGTGGAAGAACTTTGAAAACAAATGCTGGGTGGAAAAGAACATGCAGTATATAGTTTTATTCACACATAGCACAAAAATAGACAATCTTATTTCTGGAATTAGAAGCCAAAACAGTGGCTACACACAGGGTATGAATAGTCACAAAGGAGAGTAAGAAGGGGCACCAAGGTGCTCGGATCATTCTGATCTTGATTTGGGTACCATGAATGTGTTCAAGCCGCAGATAGCTTATTAAGCTTATATTCTTATGGTTATGCATTTTTATATAGATTTATTATACTTTGACCATAAGTTAAATAAAACATACCATAATAACACTTACCACAAAATAGAATATCTAAAGCTCTTTCAAATTCTTACCCGACATGAGGAGGAAAAAAAAACAGCTAGTATAAGCCCAATTAATTATTTTGCTATAAGAGTGTGGGCCCACCATTGGTATTTACAAATGGAGCATCTCTTTCTTATCCTATTCCATTCGAATACAATCACTTTTGCTCCTGCTCAGAGAAGTTAGGCCCCTTCAGACCCATGCCTACCCTAGAAACTAGAAAGAAAACTGTACAACTCATTAAAAATTTATTGTGTGTCAGACACTGAATTACATCTTCCCAATAACTCTATAAAAGATCTAAGGTCCACTTTACTGATGAGATAGTGACATATAGAAAAACTAAGTCATTTGCTCAAAGGCATAACTACTGGACTAGGGCCTGGATCAAAGATAGACAGATATCCATGCTCCAATTAACTAGAGATTTTTGTTTCTGGACCAGGTCACAACAATGTTTGTATTGACTGTGCTTACCTTGGCTTGAATGCCAGCACTGTGGAGCTTTGATTTGCCTTTTGTCCACAGATCTGTCTGACTAAGTGTGTGCACTGCTCATCTAATTAAGGATGCTTTGTCTATTCCTGACCTCCAGAACTAGCTAAATGCCATGCTTCTAGCAAGACAGATTTAAGGCCCAAATTTAAATCTGCAAATCTCTCTGTGGAGATTTTATCCTTCATGGCTAAGTCCAGAGGAAAAAAATCACTGAGAGCTAGAGACCACCCCTTGACAAAATACTTTTAAAAACATCAAGTTCTCAAGTGTTCCCGCCTTGGCTTTTAACTGCAAGGTATTTTAGAGATTTCTTGCTCTTCTTAAAATCTGTAAGCAATCCCAAAATCTACAAACAGGCTTTACAAGATGAAGGTGGGGAGGGCAGTGAGAAAGATTGTTTCAGGAGCAATCCTTCTGTAAGGAAAACCAGGAACCTAAATTACATACAGCTGAAAATATCTCAATCCTCTAAGATTAGTCTTGACACAAGCCTCACGGCAGAAGCATTCTCCGTGTTAAAGGAATTACTCTAAAGGTTTTTCCTTTCTTATTGCTCACTTGTTTTTCTGAAAAGCTCTGTTCTGAAATCTTGTGCTTTACACTAATGCAAAGCCTTTTTTGGTTATCATCCTAAATGGGTTTCAACAGGAGACATTTTTCCGGGGAGGGGAGGCATGATTTAGCAGGCCCCTAGGAATTTAGCATGACCTAAGCAAGAGCAAAACATGAACATTCAGAGAAGACCCAGTCCTAACCAAGATCTGAGTGATCATAAAAACAAGGAAAGAAATCACTTAAGTTCAAATTGAATAGGTCACAGGTTTTCCTTCCAAGGAGCAATCCTAATTTGTTGTTTAGCCCCTTTGGATTCATAATGGCTTAAAACACAATTCCTCACCATTTCCTCTTTGAAGTTCCTCCAAATTTCAAGATCTTGCAGACAGATAATATTTATTGTGTCCTGATGGCAGTCAGTGGAACAATGAATCTACTGTGTTTTTCAAGACTCTCTGTTCTCATCTCTACTTGGATTTCAGTTTTTCAGGTTTGTAGAATAGCAAACTAAATGCATTAGATGATAAATGAGAGAACTGGAACTTCACTTGACTAGATGTTTGCTCTTATTTCAAGGAAAATCTGGGTCATAATGGGTGCCTTAAAATCAAGTGAACTAGAAGAAATCAACAAATTAAGGGGCGGTGTTTGGACAGCCTACCAAACTCCAACACTTTCATATGGATAAGTTTCCCAGAATGCAGGTTTGCTTCTTTTATCTGTGAAAAAAAAAGTCAATTTCCAAACCCAGCCAGATCTAACCTGAACTCTCCTGTTTGTGCAACAGGCCTCTTCCTCGGGCACATTCTTCAGGACAGTCATATAATCTATTGGCACAATGGTCCTTTTTTGAGAGAAGTATTTCACTTTAATGAAAATGTGTATCACCATATTTAATCAATCAAGCTGATTGACAACAGCAATAGTTGAGGCTTGCAGCAGATGCTGCTGCTACCTCATTCTTATTCCAGTTTCATTTCTCAATCAAATCCATGTGTAAAAAACATAATGTACTGCCAATGCAATGTAATAAAACCTCAACTGAAATGAATACCAGCTCGACAGAAACTGATAACTCAAAATATGGGAAAAGTTAACTTCAGAAAAATCACTTATGACACCCATGCATTCAAGTTTTATGGACACGAAATGCTCTGTCTCACTGTAGCTAACATGAATGGGACAAATTCATGGATTTGTCCTGAAAGAGAAAATAATAATCTCTAAAGCAACATTTTCCAAAAGCTGGCAGAAGAAGCCTTTTAAACAGCCCAGAAATCATCCTTAAAATTGGCAGAGTTTGTTTGAGATGCACCATTTGTGTCATGGAGCAATAAATTAGGACTTGAGCAGTATTTTTTATGGTGGTACAGACTGGTTAAAGATGATGTATCACTAGTTGTCACAAATAGAACCAGCAGTTTTCAAAGTTAATGATTCATGGAAGAATAAAGGTAACCTAATTATAGCAGTACCAGGGACAGAACCCAGTTACTATACTCAAATTCTGAATTCTCTGGATTTCTGACTAGGGGAATTGTATGAACTTCTGCAAGACTTTATTCTTGCAAAACCTTGAATTAATGAGCAGAAATGTGAATTCAAACAAAAGGCAATGGATACATAGTCCAGAGCTCTGCACATGAACTGGATTAAAATAGTGTCCCCATCTTCATTCAGATCCCAGAATGTGCTCTTATTTGAAAACTGGGTCTTTGTAGATGCACTTGGTGAAGATGGGATGTAGCTCAGTGGTATAAGCTCCTGCCTGGAAAGTGCAAGGTCCTGAGTTCAACTCCTGATACCAAAACAAACAAAAAGTGAAGTCTAATCAAAGTACAGTGGACTTTATGTCTGTGAATCATGCACCTATAAAAAGGCCATGTGAAAATACAGACACATAGAAGACAGACTTATGAAGATAGAGGAAGTATTGGAATGATGCAGTTCCCAGCCAAAGAGCCCCAAAGATTGCTACCAAGTGCTAGAAATTAAGAAGAAGCAAAGAAGAAATGTTCCCTAGAGCTTTTGGAGGAAGCCTGGCTCTGCAGATTCCTTGATTTTGTACACAGAGCATTCAGAACTGTGAAAGAAGTCAGTCATTGTTTCAAACTGATGAGTGTAGAGTCATTTATTACAGCAGTCTTGAGAAACTCAGGCAGTAAGCAAAGTGAAGATCAAAAGTCCAGTCCAACACCAAGGGCAAGAGTCAGTCACAGGGATCAGAGGGCTTATCAAGAAAAAGAATATAGGAAGCAGTATTTCAGAGGTGGCTGTCATCATGCTTTTTCACTGCTCAGAAAAATTTCATGTCCTCACAATCCTCATAAATAAACCCTAATTATTCATGTAAAAATTCAGACTTTCCACAGTGAAGGATATCAAACCGTAAGTCTTAGCATGATTCAGAGATCATAACATAGTGGGATAATAATGTCAGCACTTGCACAATGCCCCAAACTCAAGTAAACAAACCTCTTAGAGAACAATGAGGCCTAACTGAGCTACTTTGCTGATGTGAGACCTCAGAAAAGAGAATGTATCCAAGGTGTAACAGGGAATATTACAGAGCCACAAGCAGTCCATAGGCCTGATATGCACTATCTGATCAGAAAGAAAACACAAATATATCTATTTACATAGAGTTCCTTTCCTCCACCTCAGAAAACAGTTTACGTGTGCAACAAACTTGACTCAGATATTTGTCAGTGCTAATTGTCTACTGTCCCTTTAGGCTGTTTCTGCTAACTTTATCCCTCATTTGTAGAATAAGCATCTATCCATATGAAGTCTATTCTGCCTCTCCTTTGGAAGCTATAGGAAGCAAATGGGCTTATCTATGGAGAACACTGAGTTCACAAACCAGTTGGGTTTTGACTCCATTTATCCAAAGATTGAGTACAGAAGTCTTGCAACAATGTCAAGTGATAGCTAAGCTCTCCTGCCGCATTTTCTTGGGATTCTTGGTCTTATTATGTAGGGACTTGGACATCTCTGGATATAGGCATTTTTTTTAATCTGGGGACTTTTCCTAGTCTCATTCTTTGGGTTCTAAAATTATTACAGTCACTAGCACCCCTGAAACACACATGCAGTGCATTCAGATATGCCTGGAATCACTTTTTAGTTCTTGCCCCTACCATGGAAATATCCATTTAAGTGCCATCCTTTGTCCCACCTGTTGGGAAACTAGACTGATTTAACCACAGTGTTTGACTGTCAACATGTAGCTAATAGGAGAAGGGCACCTCCATGTCTCATTTTCCTAAAATTTTGATAACTCCAAAGTGACACCCAAATGCCTCCAGAAAAAGGCAAAGCAGTCTAAGAGTCTGCATCATATGGGACTCAGCAGTACAAAAGATGGACTAATTCAGCAGTCAGAGAAAAAAGCTAAAGTCAGGGATTCAAGTGGTTCATGACAATGAAAACAGGACCATGAACATAAGGCTAAGGCCAAGACACTGGAAAACCAAGGGCTCCTGCACACACATTAACCTTGGTCTTCCCTGTCCCTAACCTTCCTGTAAGAGGTTAACATGGAGGCAGAACGCTGACACACAGACAACTTCATCCTTATCCTAAACACCCATGAGAGCGGCACCCCACCACATGGGAAGACAGACACGGATTGTGGAGAACACCTTGGGTCTACAAAGATTTTGACCAACAAGGACAAGGGAGAAAAATTTATGGAAAGATGACTAGACTGGAGCAAACCACCTAGTTTACTGTGGTCAGGTGGTCAAACCTTGTGAGGCTCAGTTTCCCCAAATGCAAAAGAGAAGTAATATTTACTTGTTCAGCAACTTGTGAAGTGGAAAGAGTTCAGCACTCGGGCTTTATAGATCTAGTATTTCATAATAGCTTTACCATTTCCTAGCTTAGCATCTCATGTATTTTATTTTATTTCTGAGCTGTAGTTTCTCCATCTGCACAAATGAAGTTCATGACCAAGCACAATAAATGCTATGCATGAAATTTCTGGCTTTACAGAGTAGGCACTTATTAATGATGGCCATCATTATTATGTACCTTACAGTAATTGTCATTGTAAACAATAGAAGATAATGGAGAGTGACTCCGAAGCAGTGAGGCTCATTTTGCACTTGAAGAAATGTATCCCCTTTAGGGTAGGGTATCCCCTTAGAGTAAGTATCCCCTTTAGAGTAGACACCTTGCAAGAGTACAGACTTCAAAGGATGCTGCTGTTACTCTCTAACAAACACACACAGAGAGACACCAAGAGAGATCTGTTCTGTTCCAGTATTGATTCATAATCAGTATATAATCCTGTTTGGTATTGGCTTTATCACATGTTCTGACCACAAGTATAACATAAAACCCTTTGAGAAACAGGCTTTTTGCCTACTAAAAAAATTAAATATACATTAAAGGATTAAATATTTGCCCTCACCAAGAAAATAAAAATAAACTGTGCATAAGGTCCAATGAAAAGTTCAAATTAGAACCCGAAAATATTTCTCAGTGGCAGTCACATCAGAATAAGAGTGTAACTTTCAAGACAACTATTTTTAAAATCAGGATTTTAAACATACATTTGTGTTCATTCACTTAAAAATCATTATTTGCATTAATATCTACTCCTCTAGAATCAAAAAATAGAGCTTACAAGTATGCAAACTAACCCACAATGTTTTGACTGAACATTATATATTTGATTGCCTTTCTATTTTTCTTGAACTCATGATTTGGTTATTCATTTATTAATTAGTTCATTTATCCCTTCAACATATTTGTTGAGGGTTTTATCATTTCTAATACAACACTACAAGGTAAAGCCTTATACAAACAACTGGCTATTCTGTCTGCAGATATAAAACTTCTAGTTGAGAAGACTTCTTTCCCAAATTACTTGAGTTATTTACATGAAAATGACTTTCAGGGAAAAATTTAAAGCTTCATAATCAAGACTTTAAGTGAAGATCTCAGAGTACAGACATTGGATGTCCAGATGAACATTTCAGATGTTTCCATTTCTTTTTTTCTTTTTTTTTTTTTTTTTTTTTTTTTTTTTTTTTTTTTTTTGGTACCAGGGATCAAACTCATGACCTCGCGCTTGCCAGGCGGGCGCTTAAGCCACTGAGCCAAATCCCTGGCCCAGATGTTTCCATTTCAAAACGACAAACAGAGGCCTTGAATTTATCCTCTCTCCTTCCCAAGCTCTTTTTAAAATGATGAAAGGAATTTTTAAATGATAGAATCAGTAATAGGGAAGACTATCGGTGGAGTGTTACCTCTAAAGAAATTTTGTCATATTTCATAAAGAGTATGTTTGGCAGAATGACAATATGTCAACAGATTAGTCAAACTGGAGATGCCCTTTGCCTAAATGTAGTATGTACAATGAGTGACAATAAAGGACAAAAAAAGAAAGAGTTAATCTCAGAAGACATCAGAATAAATTCCAGTCCTAACTTCCAAAAATATTTTCTTTCTAAAACAATTTAATTATAATAGTGAACCCCATAAAGATGTTTTAGTCAACAACAGACTGCATTTATGACATGACTGCAAAGATCCTGTTGCCTAGTGACATTGTAGGCATCATATTGTCATGATGCAATGCATTACTCATGTATCAGTGTCAATGATGGTATAAACAGGGCTGAAGCACAGCTCATCATATACAATTATAACATGCATAATTAGGTACAGTACACAATATCTAGTACTGACAATGAATGACCAGGCTTATATATTTACTATACTGTACTTTCAATCCTGATTTTAAAGCATGTTCTTTCCACTTAAAAATGAAAGTTTACTATAAAATAATTTGCTATGTTCTACCAGCAGCAGCCTTATTTACTTTATCTCTTGATTTTTGTATCAAGAGGCTATGATATGTGACTGATTTGTTTGGAAAGCAAAGGGGAGTTGGTTGTAGGTGTTGGTGTTGCAATTTAAGGCCTGCTTGTTTAGATTTACTCCAGAAAGAAGTCTACCAGTTGATAAGACCTGGTCTCCTACCTAAAGCCTGATAGCTCTTCTATTCCTCTTTGGTAAAAATGAGTTAGGTGTCAAATATGACCTAACATTTGAGGGGAAAGATAAACCACCACATATAGAAGAGCATTTCTATTTTTTAATCAATAGAAATTAATAGATAACTAAACAGATATTTGAGGAAATATAGAAAAATACAATATAAGAAATAGAATTCAAGTAAACAAGAGACTTTACATGGAATTATATTCACAAGGTAAAGCCAGAAAACCAAAAATGCTTAAAAATGACTGTATTTGTGTTACTGTGACAAAATGCTTGACATACCATAAACAATTTAATGCACAAAAGCTTCATTTTGGCTCACAGTTTCAGAGATTTCAGTCCGCAATCACCTGGCAATGTTGCTTATAGATCTGTGGTAAGATCTAAAACATCACACAGCAAGCTGTGGTGGAGGAAAGCTTCTCACCTCATGGCAGCGTAGAAACACAGTGAGAAGGAAAAGAACTATAGAGAAGGGGCCAGGAACAAGGTATGCCCTTCAGAGTCACACCCTTAGTGACCAGCTGATTTAGTTAGGGACCACTGAATAAGCCCATTGAGCTATGAACTCACCAATGAATTCATCCATGGATCAAGGCAGTGCCTTCATGATCCAGTCTCCTCTGTAGCCCTAAATTCTGAATATTACTGCCTTGGGGATCATGTCCTCAACACACGAGTCTTTGGAGGACTCTTCATATATAAACTGTAACAGTGACAATGGAGGAATAGTAAATATATCCTGGATTGCCAAGTTAAAAATCAGGAAGGTTAGTAGATATAAATGAAGAAACCTCTTACACTATAAGGAAAAAAGACAAAGGAAGAATAATAAAAGAATAAAATAAAAGCCTGAAGAAAAAAAATCCAAGTAGTTCCACAACTAATTACAAGAAATTCTACTTGGCGTGGTGGCGCATGGCTGTAATCCTAGCTCTCTGGGAGACTGAGAAAGACTGATAGTTCAAGTCCAGCCTAGGCAGCCTAGCAAGATCCTATCTCTAAGAAAAAAATGTAAAAGAGGGTTGGGAGGTAGCTCAAAGCAAGGGCCCTGGATTCAATACCAAGTACAACAATGAAAGAGACAGATAAAGAAATTAGGAAAGCAATGAGAGGAACAAAAGAAGAAAGTTGTCAAACAAATAACACAAATAATTCAAAGAATTGAAGATAAATACAAATACTGATCAAAATTAAATAAAATAAGACCATGCTCTTGATGTAACATGGCAAAATATCAAACTACTTATTACTGAGATTTGATGGGTAGGCAAGGAGCATTTGAACCCTATTGAATGAGACTTTTCATTAGCAATGGTTCCAGAATATGTGGAGCAAAGGTTTAAAAATATGAAGGTAAAATTATTGTGGATCTAAGGATCAATATCCAGCTTAAGAATTAAGGGGGAAAACATCATTTCTAGATACTTGAGAATTCAAAATATTCACCTCATCCATATATTTTCTAAAGAATTTATTTGAAAATGTTACTCTGAGTGGAAGAGAGGAGAGCATGCTAAAAACTGAGAAAAGAAGATCTATGGAATAGAGACAGGTGTAGAGTTATCCACAATTGTTAGCACATGATTCCAGTACAAAGTAGTCCCTGGGCAGTAAGTGGTCCAAAGGCCTTAGAAGTAACTATGGGATTCTTAAGTTTCAAGAAGATTGTCTTCAGGAAAATAAAAAATATGCTAATAAATTCATAAAATGACTACAGAGCTGGGTAATATTTGGAATATGATTAGAAAGATAAAAATATTTCCACACAAAGCAAAAAGAAAAACAGGAGGGCGTTTTGGTGCGCCATGTGGCGTGAGCTGAAGGCCTGCGCAGCGTACTCCATCTAGCTGTGCAGCTCAGAACTTGGAAGGTCCTGCCCAGCAACCGCAAGCAGCCAGGGAGCCTTGGTGCACCACGCTAGACCCGGTAGGGCCCTGCCCAGTGACCCCAAGCAACCGGGGAGCATCAGTGTGCCACGTAGAATGAGCTGAAGGCCTGCATAGTATGCTGCACCTAGCCCTGCAGCCTTGCTAGCCACTTGGGACTTGCTAGGACCCTGCCCAGCACTCCCAACGGGACAGGGAGCCTCAGCATGTAGTGTGGAGCATGCTGAAGGCCCGCCCAGCACACTTCACCCATTCAGGAAGCCTCTGAGTGCTGTGATGCACCTGATAAGGCCTGCATAATGACCCCCCCACTCAGCTAGGAAAACTCCCTCCAGTGAAGACAGCCATCTTCAACCCAAGAAACAAGACTTTCTATTCAGCTGCCCCAGGAGAATACAAGAAAATGACAAATCAAAAGAGCAAAATGAAATCTCAAAACTTCAGCCCATCCCAAACAAGTCTAGGAGACATAAACATACATAAATGTGTAAGCCACATATCTGAAACTTCTGAAATAATAGCAAGTGAAGGAAAGAAACATTCCAAGAAGATATAAAGGAGGTCAGATCAGAAATAGTCTCCAATGTAAAACAAGAAATGATAAACACATCTGAAGAAAGAAATGCTGAACACATCTAAAGAGGACGCAGTTAAAAAAAAATACAGGAGCAGTGCAAAATGATGGAAACCTTGAATGAACAACAGAAGAAAGAATTAGAATGCATGAAATAGATTCAAAGAGACATGCAGGAAATCAAAAATTCCATCAAAAGCTGGCAAAACTGCCTGAATGAATGCAAAGACAGACTTTCAAACCTTGAAGACAAGATTGCAGCTCGTGAACAGTGCTTAAATTAAAACACACTGGCAGAATGGATCAAGAAACAACATCCAACCATAGGCTGTATACAAGAAACACATCTAACCCAAAAAGAAATTCATAGACTAAAAGTCAAAGGATGAAAAATAATAATTTGTATAACAGGAACCAAAAAGAAGCAGGAGTACTTTTCTGTTTGTAGACAGTGACTGGAAATTTTCAAAAGGAAATTCTTTTCTTTTTTAAAAATTTTATTTAAAGAGAAAAAAAACAAGCAAAACAGAAAAAAGGGCAGAAATAATACAGAATTTCAAAAAAAAATAAGAAATCACTAGTTGATAAATTACACATTGTCCTTTTAGAAATACTTGTTCATGTTACAAAATTAAAGCATACAAAGTGGACATTCAAACAGTGAGGATGCAAACAGTTCTGTTCAATGATCCAACAAAAACTTAGCAATAAGTTTATCAATCCTACACACTTAAACATACATGAGTTATATCCTTTAGAGCACTTTCTTTTCCTCCTTTTGCTTTTTTTCTCTTTTTTAAAAAACTTTATTTAAAGAGAAAAAAAACCCAGACAAAACAGAAAAATGGTAGCAAAATACAGAAAAAAATAAAAGAGCCAAAAACAAGCAGACAGACAAAAAAAAAAACCCAAAACAAAAATAATAACAAAAAAAAACAAAAAAAACTAAGAAATTGTCACTTGATACATTACATACTCTCATCATTGGAAATATTTGTTCAATTTACAAAATTAAAGCATACAAAGTAGACATTCAAACAATCAGACTGTTAACAGTTCTGCTCAACCATCTAACAAAAATAGTAGTATAGTCATCTATCTTACACACTTAAACATATGTGCAATTATATCCTTTAGAGCACTTTCTTTTCCTCTCTTTTTTACAGTAGCAATTACACATTTTGGGCTTTATTACTCCTACATTTCTTATTACTTTTTACACTAGAGAAACAATGTGATATTTATAAATATGATTCTTATTTATCTCACTAATGAGGATGGTCTCAAGTTGACTCCATTTCCCTATGAAGGCCTCAAGATCATGCTTTTTTATAGCTGAGTAGTATTCCATTGTGTAAAAATACCACATCTTTTTCATCCACTCTGCAGTTGATGGGCATCTTGGTTGTTTCCAAGATTTAGCTATCACAAATTGGGCTGCTATAAACATAGGTGCACATATATCACTGTGATATGAACTTTTCAGTTCTTCTGGGAAAATATGCAGGAGGGGAATAGCTGGGTTGAATGGAGCTTCCACTCCTAGTCTTCTGAGAATTCTCCATATTGGTTTCCATAGTGGTTGCACCAGTCTTCACTCCCCCCAACAGTGGAGCAGTGTTCCATTTTCCGCGCAGCTTCGCCAACATTTGTTAACAGTTGATTTCTTGATGGCAGCTATTCTTTCAGGAGTGAGATGATATCTCAGTGTTGTTTTAATTTGCATTTCTCAAATGACCAATGACGGTGAACATTTCTTCATGTATTTGTATATCTTCATCTAAGAACTGTGTGTTCATCTCAGATGCCCATTTTTGGAGAGGGTCTTTGAATTTGGGCGGCTTGATGTTTTTCAATTCTTTATATGTTCTTGAAATAAGTCCTTTGTCTGAGGGGTTGCTGGTTAAAATTCTTTCCCATTCTGTGGGTTTTCTTTTTACTCTGCTGGTGATTTCTTTTGAAGTGCAGAAACCTTTCAATAATATGAGATTCCAGTTGTTGATTCTCTGAAGCGTTTCCTGTGCAGTTTGCATTTTGTTCATGAAATCTCTGCCTACCCCTATGTCTCCAAGATTTCTACTTACCTTATCTTCTAGTAGATTTAGTGTTTCTGTTTTAATGTTTAGGTCTTTGATCCATTTAGACTTTAGTTTTGTGCATGGTGATAGGCATGGATCTAGTTTCAGTCTTCTGCATGTCCTCCTTTTCCTTTTTAAGTTCATTATCTGTTTAGATATAACATGTTTCAGCTTTCTCAGTATCTTACTGATCTTTTTTGTTGCTGTTATTTCCTTTTTAATCACCTAATATAATTCTGTTTTTTTGTTTTTGAGTTTCTCCTCATCCATGCCGCATGGATCAGGTTTGGTGGAGTTGGGAGTTTTGGGAGGTATTTTGTTACCTTGTTTTCTCATGTTCTATTGTTTTTTATTTAATTTTTATTAACTTGGAGGTAGTAATATACAACAGAACAGGATTGAATAAAGCCAATTGAGACAGTATAGTGAAATTGGTATAGAACTTCACAGCAGGTTACCAGGATAATGGTAATAGGTACCATTGTATATCTCGTTATCTTCACAATAGTTGTTCTTTCAATCAGGTATAGCAAAATCAGAGGAAATACAGAATCTTATACAACTTATCAAAACAGAAAGAACACAAATAAACAACCTGATGCTACAACTCTAACATCTAGAAAAAGAAGAGCAAGCCAAGCCCAAAGCCAAAAGAAGGGAGGAAATTATAAAGATCAGAGAAGAAATTAATGTGATAGAGTGTAAGAAAACAATTCAAAGAATCAACAAACCAAAGAGTTTGTTCTTTGAAAGAATAAATAAAATTGATAAGCCACTAGCCAGCCTTATTTTAAAAAGGAAAGATAAAACTCAAATTCATGCAATAAGGAATGAAAAAGGTGAAATTACTACAGACTCGGCAGAAATACAGAAGATCATCAACACCTATTTTGAAAACCTCTACTCTCATAGGTTCGATAACACTGAAGAAATAGACAAATTCCTATATACATATGAACTACCAAAGCTGGATCAGGAAGATGTAAAACTGTGGAATAACCCAATTTCTATTAATGAAATTGAAAATGTGATTAAGTTCTTGCCAACAAAGAAGAGCCCAGGCCCAGATAGATTCACTGCAGAATTCTACAAGAAATACAAAGAAGACTTAATTCCAACACTCCTCAAACTCTTCAATGAAATTGAAAGGGAAGCAATTCTTCCTAAGACATTCCTGGAAGCAAATATTACTCTAGTACCAAAACCTGAGAAAGACCCAACTAAAAAAGAGAACTATAGGCTAATCTCCCTAATGAACATAGATGCAAAAATTCTCAATAAAATATTGGCAAATAGGATGCAGCAAATCATCAAGAAGACTATACACCATGACCAAGTGGGATTTGTCCCAGGAATGCAGGGATGGTTCAACATACATAAATCAATCAGTGTAATCCACCATATTAATACAGCCAAAAGTAAGAACCACATGATCATCTCTATAGATGCAGAAAAAGTTTTTGATAAGGTCCAACACTCATTCACGATAATAACCTTACAGAGACTTGGCATAGATGGTCTTTACCTCAATACAATAAAGGCCATCTATGACAAAACAACAGCCAGCATCATATTAAATGGTCAAAAACTGAAAGCCTTTACCTTAAAATCAGGTACAAGACAAGGATGTCCCCTATCACTGCTCCTATTCAACATAGCACTGTAAATACTAGTCAGAGCAATTAGACAAGAGAGAGAAATAAAAGGAATAAAGATAGGAAAACAGGAAGTTAAATTATTATTATTTGCAGATGACATTATACATAGAAGACCCCCCCAAAACTCCATTGAATACTCCTAAATATAATAAATAAATTCAGCAATGTAGCTGGATACAAAGTCAATACTCAAAAATCAATAGCATTCCTATACACTAACAACAAAAATACTGAGAGAGAAATAAGAGAAGCCACACCCTTCACACTAGCATCCAAAAAAATGAAATACTTAGGAATTAATCTCATTAAAGAAGTAAAAGAGCTATACAAGGAAAATTATAAGACCCTGGAAAAGTAAATCGAAGAGGACCTCAGAAAATGGAAAGACATCCCTTATTCATGGATAGGAAGAACAAATATTGTGAAAATGTCCATTCTCCCAATATTATTATACAGATTCAATGCCATCCCAATCAAAATACCACTAACATACCTCATAGATCTAGAGAAATCACTCCTAAAATTCATCTGGCACCAGAAGAGACCTAGAATAGCAAAGGCAATTCTAAGCAGCAAAGGCAAGGCAGGAGGCATCACAATCCCTGACTTGAAATTATACTACAAAGCTACTCTAATAAAATCAACATAGTACTGGAAAAAAAACAGACCTGAAGATCAGTGGAATAGATTGGAAGATACAACCACAACCACAAACTCACTCAACCACCTTATCTTTGATAAAGGGGCCAAACATGATCATTGGAAGAATGAAAGTCTCTTTAACAAATGGTGCTGGAAAAACTGGCTATTTATATGCAGAAGACTAAAACTAGACCCATGCCTATCACCATGTACTAACCTAAAATCTAAATAGATCAAAGATCTAAATATGAAAACAGAAACACTAAATCTGTTGGAAGACAAAGTGGTAAGAATCTCGAAGATATAGGGATAGGTAGAGAATTCATGAACAAGAGTCAAACCGCGTGGGATATACCTCACAGAATCAGTAACTGGGACCACATCTTATTAAAGAGTTTCTGCATGTCGAAAGAAAACCCACAAATTGGGAAAACAAACTTAATGGAGTGTCCCTCAAACAAAGGACTTCTATCTAGAACTTATAAAGAATTAAAAAAAATCAAACCCTCCAAATTCAAAGACCCAATCCAAAAATGGGCATCTGAAATGAATACACAGTTCTCAGATGAAGAAATATGAGTGGCAAATAAATACATGAAAAAATGTTCATCATCATTAGTCATTAGAGAAATGCAAATCAAAACCACACTGAGATTCCATCTCACTCCAGAAAGAATGGCCAGGATAAAAAAAAAAACTGCTAACAACAAATGCTGAAGAGGCTGTGGGGAAAAAGGAACTCTTCTGCACTGTTGGTGGGAGTGTAGACTGGTGCAACCACTGTGGAGGTCACTCTGGAGATTCCTCAAAAAGCTGGGTTTGGAGGTCCCATTTGACCCAGCTATTCCACTTCTGGGCATATTCCCAGAAGAACTGAAAACATCGTACCACAGTGATATATGTGCATCCATGTTTATAGCAGCACAATTTGTAAAAGCCAGATCTTGGAAACAACCTAAGTGCCCATCAACTGAGGAATGGATAAAAAAGTTGTGACATTTTTATACAATGGAGTACTACTCAGCTATAAAGAATGATCACATTGAGATATTTATAAACGAATGGCACAACTTGAGACCATACTCATAAGCAAAATAAGCCAAACTCACATATGTAAATACCATATAGTCTCCCTAGTATGAAAGTTAGTAAGAGTATATAAGATTTTATGGTAATCATGATTCCCCATTTCATTGCTTTGAAGCCTTTCAATATTTTCATTTATCAGTTGGAATGGTTTTATTCTGTTTTGTTTGACTTTATTATGTGTGATGGTAGGAACAGCTGTTTTGAAGAAAGCAAAACATTACGGCAGCCATTGCTGATTTAATATCATCTTGTTTAGAAGTCCTACCATGATTCTACTCTGCTATTATCATTGGTTCTATCATGTTGTATCTTATTGGGATTTTAATATATGTGATAGTATAAACAATTTTTTGTTGAAAATGAGATATTATAGTAGCCATTGATCATTCTCTGTTATTCGGTTCAGAATGTCCTATAATTCTTTCACTCTTTTGAGTGGTTTTATACTATTTTGTTATGTTTAATATTACTGTATTTGAAATTATGCTCAACTATATCAGAGAAAGAGATTTTGATAGCTACTGTTAATGTCCGGTTGTCTTATTGTAAAGTGCTGTTTTGCTTATGTTGTTCTGTTCTGTTCTGCTTTGTTCTGCCTCTTTTGTTTTATTCTCTTTAAAATAAAATTTTAAAAAATCAGGTATAGCAAAATCAAAAGAAATAAAGAATATTATAGAACTTATCAAAACAGAATGTTGAATAGAGCAATACCTTTAATCAGGACAAAGCAAAACAGCAATAAAATATTTGCCTTCAAAGAGATAGTAGAAGGAAATTCCCCTTATTTGCTATACTACATATGGTCAACATTCCAAAAGATGCTCATATTTCTGGCTCCCACTTGCTAACGGGGGGAAGGGGGACACGGAGAATGGCATGTTTGATTCTCAGCCTTCGCTCCAGTAGGCTCATAGCCACTTACCAGGGCAGCTGACTGGATGCTCCTTTTCACAGCACCTTAAGTTCCAACATGGTGCAGATCTCAGGAAACGCTGTTGCTTCTTGTGCTGGGGTGGCCACAGCTTGCCAGACCACAGCCACTTACCAGGGTGGCAGGCTGGATGCTCCCAAAAGGAAATTTTTAAAAGGAAAAGATAACAATCTTAAATATAAATGTACAAAACATGGGAGCAACCAGCTATATAAAACAAATATTAATAGAAATTAAAAATCAAATAAGCAATAACACAATTATAACAGATGACTTTAACACCCCACTGACACAAAGAAATATATCAACTAGACAAAAAATCAGCAAAGAGATAACACAACTGAGTCAAACTTGTGAACAAATGGACTTAGTAGACATGTACAGAGTGTTCCACCCAATAACTACAGAATATACATTTCTCTCAGCTTCACATGGGACATTCATTAAAATAGGCCATGTACTAGCCCATAGAACATGCTTAAGGAAGTGTAAAAGAATCAAAATTATCCCATGCATATTATCTGATCATACTGCCCAGAAACTGGAAATTAATGATGAAAAAAACTTGCAAAAGCTCCATAAACATATGGAAACTAAATAATACACTCATGACCAATCAATGGTCACAGAGGAAATTAAAGAAGAATTAAACAATATCTACAAGCAAATGAAAATATAAATACAACTTTCCAGAATGCAATGAAAGCAGTCCTCAAGGAAAATTTATTGCAGTGAATTTCCACATTAGGAAAACAGAACAAACACAAATAAGTAACCTGATGCTACACCTCAAATATCTAGGAAAAGAAGAGCAAGTCAAGGCCAAAGCCAAAAGAAGGGAGAAAATTATAAAGATCAAAGCAGAAATTAACATAATAGAGATTAAGAAAATAATACAAAGAATTAACAAATCAAAGAGTTGGTTCTCTGAAAGAATAAACAAAATTAGTAAGTCTCTAGCCAACCTTATTTTAAAAAAGAAAGAAAAGACTCTATTCATGCAATAAGAAATGAAATGAGTGAAATCACTAGAGAATCTGTGAAAATATAGAAGATCATCAATACCTACTTTGAAAACCTTTACTTTCATAGGTTCAATAACACAGAAGAAATGGACAGATTCCTACAAATATATGGATTACCAAAGCTGGATCAAGAAGATGTAAAACTGCTAAATAACCCAATTTCAGTTAATGAAATTTAAAGTGTAATTAGAACCTTACCAACAAAGAAAAGTCCAGGTCCTGAAAGATTCACAGCTGAATACTACAAGAAATTAAGGAATATTTAAAGCCAACACT
Source organism: Dolichotis patagonum (assembly GCA_004027295.1). NCBI lineage: Eukaryota > Metazoa > Chordata > Mammalia > Rodentia > Caviidae > Dolichotis > Dolichotis patagonum. Next base: position 8,735 of record PVJX010011181.1, on the reverse strand, counting down.
TTTCAAAATCTTCAATGAAATTGAAAGGGGAGCAATTCTTCCTAACTCATTCCTAGAAGCAAGTATTAACCTAATACCCAAACCAGAGAAAGACCCAACCAAAAAAGAGAACTACAGGCCAATCTCCCTAATGAACATCAATGCAAAAATAAAATACTGGCAAACAGGATGCAGCAAATCATCAAGAAATTACACACCATCACCAAGTGGGATTCATCCCAGGAATGCAGGCATGGTTCAACATACACAAATTAATAATACCAATACCAATAGAGCCAAAGAGAAGAATCATATGACCATCTCAATAGATGCAGGAAAAGCTTTTGATAAAGTCCAACACTCATTGATAAGAACCCTATGGAAAATCAGAATAGATGATTTTTACCTCAATCTGAGAAAAACCATTTATGACAAACCAACAGCCAGCATCATATGAAATGATCAAAAATTGAAAGCTTTCACTCTAAAATCAGAAACAAGACAAGGCTGACCACTATTAGCATTCCTATTCAATATAGTGTTAGAAACATTAGACAGAGCAATTAGACCTGAGAGAGAAATAAAAAGAATAAGGATAGGAAAGGAAAATTAAATCATCATTATTTGTAGATGACATGATACTCCACATAGAAGACCTGCAAAACTCCACTGAAAGACTTCTAAGTGTAACAACCAAATTCAGCAATGTAGCTGGATACAAAGTCAACACTCAAAAATCAATAGCATTCCTGTACACAGACAACAAACTCACTGAGAGAAAAATAAGAGAAGGCACACAATAGCATAGCAAAAAAATTTTACAATAGCATCCAAAAAGTTGAAATAGTTAGTAATCAATCTAACAAAAGAAGTAAAAATCTATGCAGTGAAAAGTACAGTACTCTGAAAAAAGAAATCAAAGAGGATTTCAGGAAATAGACATCCTTTCTTCATGGATAGGAAGAACAAACACTGTGAGAATAGCTATTCTCCCCAAAATTGATACACAGATTTAATGCAACTCCAATCAAAATATCATTGGCACACTTCATAAATCTAGAGAAATCATTCCTAAAGTTCATCTGGAATCAGAAGAGACCTAGAATATCAAGGGCAATTAGCAACAAAGGCAAGGCCGGAGGCATCAAAATCCTGACTTGAAGTTATACTACAAAACTACTATGATAAATTCAGCATAGTACTGGCAAAGAAGATCAATGGAATAAATTAGAAGATACAACTCCAACTACAAACACACTCAGCCACTTTATCTTTGACAAAAGGGCCAAACACATTGTCATTCTTTCTGGAGTGAGATGAAACCTCAGTGTTGTTTTAATTTGCATTTCTCTAATGATCAATAATGATGAACAATTTTTCATGTATTTATTTGCCATTTGTATTTCTTCATCTCAGAACTGTGTATTCATCTCAAATGCCCATTTTTGGACTGGGTCTTCAAATTTTGGGGATCTGATTTTTTTAAAATTCTGTATATGTTCTAGACAGAAGTCCTTTGTCTGAAGGACAGTTCACTAATATTTTTTCCCAATTTGTGGGTTTTCTTTTCACTATGCTGGAGATTTCTTTTGACATGCGAAAACTCTTTAATAAGATGCAATCCCAGTTATTGATTCTGTGAAGTATTTTGTGTGCAGTTTGATTTTGTTCATGAATTCTCTACCTACCCCTATATCTTCAAAATTTCTACCTACTTTGTCTTACAACAAATTTAGTTTTTATACTTTAATATTTAGATCTTTCATCCATTTAGACTTTAGTTTAGTACATGGTGATAGGCATGGGTCTAGTTTTAGTTTACAGCATATGGAGAGCCAATTTTTCCAGCACCATTTGTTGAAGAGACTATCTTTCTTCCAGTGGATGTGTTTGGCCCCTTTATCAAAGATAAGGTGACTGAATGTGTTTGTAGTTGTTGTTGTATCTTTTAATCTATTCCATTGATCTTCAGGTCTACTTTCATTTCAGTACCATGCCCAAGCCCGTCTTCTGTATGTGAGATTCTGTCCTCACATTGGCTCACTGGGCTGCAGATATATTCAGTAGGAATTTTAATCTCCTGTATATCTACTTGAATCTGTTTTATGGAAATCATTTCTATTCTGTTTGGGGCATTTATGGTTTCCATCACTTTACAGAGGTCCTCTATCTTTTGTTTGTATTTGCTCTAGGGTCACTAAGCAATTTTTCTTGTGGTCACCATCTCTGTATTATCTGAGAAATTATTTATTTGATTTTTTTTCCTAGAGCCTTCTCCATTTGCTCTGCTATTACCACTTCAGAAAGGCCAGGTGAGTGAGTTTCAGACTGTCCCACCTCAGTATCTCCTGGGTTTGGCTTTGGAGAACTGGGTGTCTGGGGTTGCATCTTGTTTAAGTGTCTTCTCATTTTCCTTATTTTTTTCTTTGTTTAATTCCTGGGTTGATGCTTTTAAATTGTCTGTAGTTAGTTGATTTATTGATAGAATTTTGAACCCTTAGGAAATGACTAATTCTCAGAGGTTTATTTCAGTTGCAGCTGGATTTTGGGTTTTGAGTCTGTTGCAAGATCTTACCTCTTCAATTCATTGGAGATGAGAAATTGCTACTGACTTGGGACAGCCTCTCATTCTTTGGCACTGGCTCACAGTATTTTCTATGATTGTTAAGCAGTTTCAGTCTTCATGTACTAGGAAGAACAGTTGATTAGGCTGGGGATTTAGCTCAGTGGCATAAGTGCCTGCCTTGTAAGCACGAGGTCATGAGTTCCATCCCTGGTACAAAAAAAAAAAAAAAAGAACAGTTGATTAGAACAATTATGTCACTTTAGCATAATCAACAATAATTATAGCATCAAAAACAGGCTCTAAAATGAACATTTGAGCTATCAGATTTGGTACCCTTAACCATGTGAACTGGATTTGTGGTTATATAACAGAGTCTAAAACAAACCAAAAAATTATATGGAGCAAGCAAGCTCTCAATATACCAATTTTACCTTCAGAGGAGAAAATTTAAATGGATTGGGGGAAAACAGGGAACTATAAGAAGAGGAGAAGGTTAGAAGCAAGGCTAGAGAAAAAATGAACATCACGCTTTGGGATACTGGTGCAGAAAACAGGAGGTAAAGAGAATGAAGAAATAAAAGGAAGAGCAGAACAGAATAAAATTCACAAAAAAAAACTAAAACAACATTAGAGCTAAACTGTCTTAGTGACCACTCTTGGCTCCCTGCAATGAAGCTGTGTTGAAAGTCTTTCTATAGAGGTCTGGATGGGTGCTGTAACACCCAGGTCGTACATAACTTCATTAGAGGCACCTCTCCTGAGAAGAGTTGCGAACAGCAGACAAGAACTTCATGGTAGGACACAGCAGGAGAGAGATCCAGGCTACTTCTTCATAGCCAGTGCACATGCTTCTAAGATCCAAGGTGTAATACAGCCTCCCGTGTATACCTTACATGCTGAAGAAATTAAGTTCTAGCTCAGTTTGGTTCTGGCACTTTCTCCTACTACCACTGTCTACATACAGGAAATACTAAGATAAATCCTAGATGGTCCTGCATTTAAAATGCTCGCAGAGTGGTGCTGATGTCAGGAAAAGAGATACCATATTTTAGAGTCAGTGAGCCACCTACAGAATAACTTGGGATCTAGTTAAAGCACAAATGGGAATTTCCCAAGCAGAATCCAGAACAGAGACTTTGAGACAAGGAAAGAGGATGACATAATCTCAGCAATTCTGATTGCTAGTTTCCCAAAGTATGACTGTTGATGCAAGAACAGCCAGCCTGAGTCCTGTCTTTCAGTCCTCAAAAGCTGGACTAATCCTCTGAGCTTTAGTCTCTTTGCCTGAGAAATGGGATTAATCATAGGTACATGACAGCAGTGCACAGAGGACTACATGAGATACAGTAAATAAAACCATTTTATAAGGTGCTACTGCTACAGGTGTTCATGGCTCTTTTCATCATCAGAACTAACCTGATATAATCTTAATCATTCATTTGACACCAGTGGTTTTGTTGGAAACTGAACATTCAGAGAATAAAATAGATCACCCTGAACTCAGATGATCACAGTCTAATAATAATAAATCATACTTGTGTAGTGACTATTATAGGCCAAGACCCATTCTCAGAACTCTACAGCTATTAGCTCACTCATCATCATAATAACCTGAAAATGTGTCACAACTACCCTCATTTTGAAAGGGAAAAGTTTGGGCAAGATGTTGGGTAGTATCGCTCTGTTAGCTTACCATCACTCTGACAAAATACCTGACAAACACTTTAAAGCAAGAACAGTTTGTTTTGGGTCACTGTTTCAGAGGCTTCAGCCCATTGTCAGTGGGCACCATTATTTCTGGGCCTGAAGTGAGGCAGTATATCATAGTGGAAGGACACAGTGGCGTAGAGACACTCACCTCATGGAAACTGAAATGCAGAGATCAAGAGCAAGAGCCAGAAAGGATGGGGCAGTTATAGTTCCTACTGTCACACAGCTATGACCCACTTCCTTCAAGTAGGCCTTGCCTACTGCTTTCATCACCTCCCAATAATGTCATAAGTTAATTACGCCACTGGATGAAGTTAGGGCCCTTGGGATCTACTCACTTCCCAAAGGCCCGTAAACAACAGTGAGCCTTTTGGAGGACATTCTGGATAGCAACACCATGCTCAAAGGTGAACCCAGATGCGCTAATGCTAGATGCCCTCTTCTCATCACTACTGCACATGGAGATGGACACCAAAAGGTGACTGTGATACCATGTTACAAGTGCTTTATGTTATGATGCAGTAAATGTATTTATGCTGAGAAATTAAGGGATATAAGTTAAGTAAAAGACATGGGGGTGTCAGCTAGGTCTTCTAGAAAGGTATGGTCTCTGAGTTGAGTTATGGCTAGCAGGTGGGGAAAGATGTTCACAACCAGAAGAGTAGTTTGAGCAAAGAACATGATGGGTGGGAGCAGAGCTTGCCCTTAGCATGGGCAGGATGGAATGGAGAGGAGGAAGGAAAGGTGATAGAGAGGAGAGGGGATATAAGATATGGTTGAAGAGGTAGGTGGGCAACAGCCAGGTCTTCAAGGACATTGGGAATGCTCAAAAACAGCCCTGGTCATCTTTGAGGGAAACAGAGACTGACTGACGGAAGGCTGACCCCAATTATAGAGGAGATGGAAGTTTCAGAGAGAGGTGTATGGAAAATTACTGAAGGCAGAGAAACAGCTCAGGGATTGCCCCAGAAACCTAGCTGTGGTCCAAGTTGTGTGAGGTAGAGAGTGGTAGTAGGAATGAACAGTTTTGAAACTACTGAAAGGTAGCAACTGATAAAAAAACAAGAAAGGATCCTCATGGGTCCCTGGGCTGGGTGACCTGGTGCATCAGGGTGACATTACAAGGATCTGAGGATAAGACCTGGTAAGTGCCCACATTTGAGGGAGTTTGGAGGAAGCAGAGTCCAAGAACAACCCAAATGAAAAGCAAGCAGAAAAGAAGGTAAACAAGTAAGCACGCTTCTAAGAATCCAAAGGAAGTTGAAGGGGAAATAATTTCTCTTAGACACCAAGAATTTACTCACCAAAAGAGTCCTAGTCCTCAAGCTCAAACTTAGATACCTCAGTCGTCTTCCTTGTGATACAAGAAGCCCTCGCTTTGTCTTACTTTTCTTCTGTCTTTCTTTTCCAAGACTTCACTGGCCCCCTCATTTAATACTCTTTAACTAATTTCTCAATGTCTTTGTCTACTCATTAATGCTCTCTGCACACACTGAAATAATGGTATGATAGAAGAGGTTCTGCTGATTGGTATTTGCAATGTGCTGAGATCAATGAATGAACCACTGAGCATGCCATCACCATCACCAATAACAGCAGTAGATGCAGTGCTCACTTATTGAGCATCTATTATGTAAGCAAGTATTTTGTTATGAGTTTTGAAAGCATGACCAGTAAGCAAAGTAGGTATGATATTTCTCTTTTGGTGAAGGAAAAACTAAGGCTTGGATAAGTTAAATGAACACTAAAGATTATGCAAAAATTAATAAATAGCAACTGGATAGCTTTATGACAGCCAAGAACAATGCCTTCAGGCAAACCTATAAATTTTTCACCTAAAGACTTCCTTAATGTGCTAGGATTACCAGGCAGAGGAGGATTTATGTGTAGGACATTGGAAGAGTGAGTCAGTACAAAAGTAAAAGAGACCAGGTTTAGGACATTACTGAGTTGCTAGCTGTGTCCTCACACACTCGGCCCCTTGTTGGATCCTTCAGAAAAAAATAAGCACACGAATGAGTTTTCATGCTTGTTGTATGTGTTAGGAATATTTTCATCACTGTGACAAAATCCCTGAGATAATGAAAGGAAAAGGGATGTGTGTTTGGCTCCCAGTTTCAGAGGTTTTACTCCATGGTAACTCTGCCCTGTAGCTGCAAGCCTATGGCAAGGCAAAACATCATGGCTAAGCATGGTTTAGCAAAGCTGCTCACCTCATGGAGGCCAGTAAACAAGAGAGAAAGAAAGGGTTCCAAATGTCTCCTTCGATGGCACAGCCCCAATGGCCTAACTTCCTCTAACTAGTCTCCATCTCTTAAATGTTGCACCACTTCTCAGAAGTGCCAAAATTTGGGGACCAGATTTTAAATCATGGCCTGTGGGGAACACTTATGTCCCCAAACCATAAAACTAACTGGACTAATTAGATCAACTGAACATATCAGTTGAATTCTTGGACAATTTTCCATCAAGAATACAACTCAGAAGTCATTTGCTCATTTAATAAATATTTATCAAGCACAGTGATAAATATTACAAAACTTGAGCTGTTTTCTAGGAATATGATGTCAAATAATTTAAAAGAAACTAGTAGATAAAAGAGTAGATGGTACTTATCTTAATTTTTTATTTAGGAGGGAACATCTAAAGGATGAGAGTTGTCAGTAGCGTAGTTTAGAGAGAGTAGTTTGCGCCAAGGCCTTGTGCTCTCACATTGTGTTTTCACCATTTCTTCCTGCTCCTGTGGCTTAAAAACTCCAGTTCTTCCCTTAAAACTCATATAGTGTTCGTCTGAGCTCTCAAGCTCACTCAGCTCATCTACAGCACCAAATATCTTGCTATGAGTATTAAAAGCCTATCCAATAAGCGAAGTACATATGGTACCTCTACTTTGGGCATTCAGAGGTTTCCTGTGGAGATCTTCTGCATCCTTTCCACAGTTCTGTGAAGCAAGTAATAGCTGTCCCAGCTTGCTTGGTGCACTAGTCTGAGCTCTCTGGAGAAATGGATGGTACGACTTAATTCTGTCCCAGTGCTGAAGAGTGGTCTTCAATGAATACAATGCAATGACTGCAGCATACTGGAGTAGATGCCTAGGTACACATAAGGCCCTCTGATTACCTGTTATACGATGGTAATTACTTATAATGAAAAGATTTTGGAGTCCCAGGCTCTGTTCAAATGACTTGAACAAATTCCTTAAGGTTTATCCACTGACAGAAGTACACTAGAATTGTGGGCTTTAGTGATACATAGTTATTAAAGCCAAGGTCTAGTGTTTTGTCAAGGCAAGTGCAAGATTAGTCACATCCTGTATTCAAGATGGAAAAGAGAGACAAAGAAATCATCCATAAGGGAAGTAAGAAGCCATTTGGTTTTTATCTTGGTTGACTCAGACCTAAATTTCTGTGACACAATATTTCCATGTCTGTGACCCACTGGAAGCCTTACTTTTCAACAGGAACAAAACTCAGAGTATCTAGCATGGGATAAAATGGCACCTCAAAGAATGATATTTAACATTTATGGAAAACTTTAATTTTGAATAGGTGAAATGATAATATAACTAGAATGTGAAAATTATATAAAATAATGTCCATGGAAACATTAACCCCACCTCAATCTTACATTTAACTAATGAATTTTTAAACTTTTTATTATATCCTTTCTTTTTTCCTATGGCTTATTCAGTTGTTCATTTTTATTTATAATTGTTCTGAGTTGATTACTTATTTATTTATTTTTTATTTTTTTGTGTTTTAAAGACAATAAAACAAAAGAGGGCAGAACAAAGCAGATCAGAACAGAACAACATAAGCAAAACAGCACTTTACACTAAGACAACCGGACATTAACAGTAGCTATCAAAATATTTCTTTCTCTACTATAGTTGAGCATAGTTTCAAATACAATAATATCAAACATAACAAAATAGTATAAAACCATTCAAAAGAATGAAAGAATTATAGAACATTCTGAACCAAGTAACAGAGAATGATCAATGGCTACTATAATGTCTTATTTTCAATAAAAAATTTGTTTATACTATCACATATATTAAAATCCTAATAAGACACAACATGATAGACCCAATGGTAATAGCAGAGTAGAAGCATGGTAGGACTTCTAAGAAGGACGGTAGTAAACCAGCAATGGCTGCCATAATATTTTATTTTCTTCAAAACAGCTGTTCCTATCATGACACATAATAAAGTCAAACAAAACAAAACAAAACCATTCCAACTGATGAATGAAAACATTGAAAGCCTTCAAAGCAATGAAATGGGGAATCATGATTAAAATAAAATCTTATATACTCTTATCAACTCTCATACTAGAGAGACTATATGGTATTTACATATGTGAGTTTGGCTTATTTTGCTTATGAGTATGGTCTCAAGTTGTGCCATTTGTTTATAAATATCTCAATGTGATCATTCTTTATAGCTGAGTAGTACTCCATTGTATAAAAATGTCACAA
>PVJX010011180.1:0-54306 GCA_004027295.1 Dolichotis patagonum | reverse complement strand
GAAAATCAAAGTCTCTACTCACAGTAAGTCTTGTGTTATTACAGGAACCAGAAAAGAAAAGATCTATAAGCTGTCAATAGAGCTGGTAACAGTTTCTTTTTCTTTTGTATAGTATGTGTTTGCAATGCATAGTACTATATTCTTTATGGTTCATAAACATGCCATATTTTAATTCATTTTACTTCTCCTTCATCTCCACTCTCTCATCTCCCCTGATCCCCAGATCCCTTTCCCATTTCCTCAAAGTCTTCTCCCTGCTTTGTATCTTCTATCTTTTATTTTGCTCTTTTAATTAATTATACTTTGGGTTTCTCACATAAGAGAAATCATATGATGTTTCTACTGACACAAGAGTTAAAAAATTGTGAAATATAGCAGAAAGCATTCAGTTTTATACATTTTTACTAGACAGACTACTAAAAAAAAGGCTTTACATTATGAAATCTACAGAATAACTAAGTTCCTAAAAAGGTACAATAATTGGAATTATTGTCATTGTGAATTATTGCATAACATCATTTGACTGAAATACATTTCAGAAGTAGTTACTAAAATAAATATTGTGAACAATCACTGTAATTACCTTTCCCTGACCAAATGTATTTATAATAACCAAAGGAAAATAAAGTTGATCTAACAAGGGTGCAAAACTGAAAGAAATGGGGAAGACATACTATCCCTAAATGGAGCATTGATACAGGATAAATCAAGTTGAATGAATTACCATTTACTCGCAAAGATAAGTGTAGGGTTTTTGTTGTTGTTGTTGCTTTGTTGTTCTTCTGTTATTATTTTTCATGATGGAGTATCATGAACTTAGAAAAAAACTAAAGAAACTGATGAAAGAAAAAGGTCACAGATTCTTAGTTTTTTTTTTTCCTTAATCTGAAAGAAAATAAACGATCAAATCTAAAGATTTTATTTTAGGCCTTCTATGAGAGTAATACAGATCTATTTTTTGAGTGAGAGATTGCTATCTGCTGAAGCAGAACACAGATTTGAAGAAACCATGCCATCAATAATTCTTAATTAACTTCAACAGTAAGAAAAAGGAGTTGAAAGCAGATGTCTTGCTAGGAAGCCACAGATCAGCTATGATGTTAGGATTTTGCATTGCCTGAGAGTACCATTTTAAAAAAATAGGGAATATTTGGAAATTGGCAAAACTGCTAAACTGAAGAAATGAATGATACCCACAGAATCATTGCCATTATTTTTGTTTATACCATTATTAGTGTTTTGGAGAGTTTTGCTTAATATACAATCCAGCTTAAACTTGTTACAGATATTTAGCGCTTCTGATAAGGAAACTCCAATCTTTAAATATATCCATCTTGCCAGTTTTGGGATTCCAGTTAACCTGTGACCTCAGTTCTCTGATAGGGACAATAAAAGATGTTGATTTTCATTTAGTCCAGTATTTTTTTTCCCTTGCTTTTTCTTGCTGACAGACAGCAATGAAGATTGTCAAGCTCTTTTCATGTTGAACCAAAAACCTGAAAGATTTCAAACAAGGAAATAGTATTATTCTGTTTGGATTTTAACAGATTATTCTGCTCTACAGAGTAGACTGGAGGACTTGCAGCATGAAACGTGGGAAGATGGGTAAGAAGCCACTACACTCAACAGCAAGTAATAAATGCCGATGGTTTTTCACTGCAGAATTCAGTGCTGCTTAAAAGATGTAAGAGCAAGGCCATGAAGTATAATGAGGTCAAACACCTGAAATGCCTTCCTGAGTGTGTCCTGTGTATCATGGTCTTGAAGTTCTTAGAACTAGGAGTTGGAATGAAGAGAAAGACTTCGAATCCAAAAAAAAAAAGCCTCAATGAAAGAAGTAGGACACTGAAGCGGTTAGCTGACAGGATGAAGACGGTGAGTTGCATGCTTACATAGCATAAAATTGATTGACATAATTACCTTTTACACATATTTTAAAATATAAAACTGGATGCATCCGGATCTTACAGAAAACTATCTACAGAAAGAGAGACAAAGGTAGCTATTCCATGTCCCTAACTATAAGCCTAGAGCATGAGAGAATTTAAGCAACTTCCACTGGATGTAAAGGAAAACAAAGAGGCCTCCTCAAGGAAATCTCAGGCTTCGGCTAAAGCCTTTCAGTGTAGGGAGAGTATGGCAAAGTTAAGACCTCAGTGGAAGCTGCTGATACTATGATAGGTACTGAAGTTCAAAAATTTCATTAAGAAAAATAAGAAGTGGACTGCCTTTTCAGATACAGATAACAAAAAGTACAAGGACAAGAGCACAAGAGTACTGGTACATTTTGGTTATGTGACAAGCATGGAAAGCAAAGATGCGAGCCAAGTGACTGTGACTCACCACGCTTCAGGTTGGTGCATCCTCTGACCTCCCCTCAGCCCACCGTGCTGCAAAGCCTGGTTGCTCCATCCAGTGTAGGAGTCACAGCGGGGTTAGCCAACAGTAATTAGTACCCTGCTGCACTCTGATGAAAGCTTGCTTCGGTGGAAGAAAGTAAGAAGGAGGACTTCAGTTACAGTTACCCCTGAAATGGTGGGGGCACTAGGAGCAAGTAGATATGGGGCAGGGTTATATTTTTTTCCGTTGTTGGACTTCCTAAAGGGTGGCGAGGGCCATCCACCTTGTATAAATTTTCCCACCAGTAAACAAGTTCAAATTTTTATGTAAGACTTAATTTAATTACAGCAACAGTCTGAGAGAGCTTGAGTACATAACTTAAGACTACATTTGCACAGACACATTAATTTTACTTCAACTGTGTATTTATTATGGGGAAGTTAGTAAGGCTCGCTAAGTTCTTGGCACTCTGACACTAAAAAAGAGATCGTTCACCTTGTGGCAGCCTCCAAAAATGACAAGTACCTACTTTTCTTTTCCTTTTGGTTTATGGCATCCTGTGTCAAACCTCAAGATATTTATGGCCCTTATTCACTCAAGCTGGTCTCCTTACCCTCTGACTCTGAACTGGGAGCATTGCTCCCTTCATTCAGAATTTCTTCCACTGTTAAAAACTCTCCCTTTTGTACAAAACACAGAGGTCTTGATATCAGAATTTCAAGTTTTATTAATGAGAAAGATTTTTCCTTATTTTAAGATTGCTTGCTTGAGCAAAAAAATAATTACTGTTATCTGCACAGAGAAGTGTCTAAGCACAGCATAGCACTAATTATAACTCAGTATCTTCATTACTTGAGAATAGAAATTTTTTTATAAAAACTCAGGAATTTTTTAAACATTATTTTTATAAGTCTTGCTTTCTAGTGCTTGTTTGCCAGTGCTGTTAAGACTCAGATCATGAATAAACAACTCATAAATTAAGGTTTCTGAGGAAATTGAGAATGAAATATTGTTTCCTGATAAATTCAAGGTAATTTTTTTTTTTTTTTTGGTATTGGGGATCAAACTCACACCTGCATGCTTGCAAAGCAGACTTCTGCCACTGAGCTAAATCCCCAGCCCCCATATATTTTCTTTTTGAAAGATACTTCTGTTAGTTAATCAATATATAAAACAGTAATTCATTTATTTTCAATTATTCCATAGGAATATTCAGATGGATCTCAGAAAAGGACATAATATTTTCCTCATGAAAATTTATTTCACTAGCAACCTTTTAAGAGACAGTGGAGTATATGATTAATGATTAATTGGCTTCCACAGGAGATTAATTTTGAGCACAGTAATCTCACTATGCAGGATTATACCGTTCATCGAAAGGACCCATCAAAAGCAACTTCATCCATTTAAGGTGAGAGCGTATGCTCTTGGTCAGCAATCCCTAGTGGGCTGTGTGGTTGGATACAACACCCATTACTATGACTGAAATGGTTGCTTTTTATTCCATTCAATTTGTCTCTTAAATTTAACCTCATATGAAAACTTTTAAAGATGGGTTTCAAAAGATGATAATGGCCTAAACTGAGGTCTCAGTAAAGAAAAACACAATTTACAGTATATTCTAGGATGCTATATTAGTTTCTGTTAGTGCACTAATAAATTTTCACAAACTTAAACTACATAAAATGACAGAAATTCATTATTTCCTAGAATGCTAGGTTGGCTCCTCTGGTTCTCCTGCTCTGGAATTCACAAGGCCCAAGGTCAGCTGTTAGCTAAACAGCTCCTTCCCAGGAGGTTTAGGGATGGACACAGGGTTCCCTGGGGTCCTTCAATGGGAATCTCTTAGAGACCTTTCCAGTCCTGCCACACAGGGTCTGTGCTTCAAAAGATAATCAACGGAAAGCCAAATTCTTCTTTCAAGTAAAATAGCCTTAACTTTTGCCTCTACTTAACCTTTCTGTTGGTTCTACCCAGAGAAAGTTCTTAGGTTTTAAGGGTTTATGTGATTATCTTATAACAACGTAAATAATTTAGGATAATCTCTCTGACTTAAGGTCTTTAGCACTAATTACATTTGCAAACTCCCTTTTGTCATAATGTAAAATAATCAAATTCCAAGGAATAAGGCATGACATCATTGAGGATCCTTACTTAGATTTCCACACTGACTTAAAATAAAAAGAAAAATGCAAAATTATAAGATAAAAGACTGATAAAAAGATGAAATATTTCCTTTAAAAATTTATTTAAGAAGACAATAATAAATTGCAGTATGTCTAAACTAGAGAATACGGTATAGTCATAAAAACCCTGTCTTTATAATGTATCTAATTATATTAGATATTTACACAACATAATTTAAACAAAACAAAACTAAAACTAAACCAAAATACTTCCCCCAAACTAGATATACTGTCTAATCTCTACTTAAGATATATGTTTAGGTACACATATTTATGTATTGAATAGATATCACATATTTATATATGCATAAGCACAACTGTAACCATACATATGTATAACTATAATTTAAGTGGTACATATAAATCTATATAGACTAAACATACTTGAATATTAGTGTTGCAATATCTAAGTAATGATTTCTTTCTCATATTTTCTGTATTACCACATTTCTAAAATATCATAATCATAAAATAAAAATCCCATATTTAAAAAGGAATGATGTTAGTACATAAATTGTCTTTTTCTAGCAAAAGATTCCAAACAGTTTCACAGTCTGCGCAGGTCTCAGTTTATTGTGAATTAACCATAAAAGCAGATGTGCTGGCTGACACGGGGATGGGGAGACTAAGGACAATTCATACCTTATTGACAGATCAATCACAAAATATAATTGAAGGTTCACAGAAATCTCGACTGGGCTTCACCTTTTCTGAATTCCATTTAAAGTCTTTCTCCCTCTAAATGAGAGTGTGAAAGGTTAGTAGATTTTTTCTCCTGTACCTTGATTCTGTATGTCTGTATGTAAAGAATTCTGAGCCAGGCCATGCAACAGTCTCCTGAGTTGTCTCAAACCAACACATAATGTCCAAAGGATCTCACCCTGCCACATCTCCTGAAGCAACCTCATTGTCCCTCTGCTTTTCAAAGAAGGAGGGAGCAAAGGAAGCCAGGATCCTTCCCTATCCTGGATGTAACTTTGTGTTTTGAGTTGAAGGAAAGAGCTAAAGCTCTTTGACAATAGAAGAAATTACCAATGTTCCTCGTGCATTCCCAGCATCAAAAATATCTCCAAAGGATCTCTGCTCTCATCCTCTTATCTTTCTCTTAGAATAGTAAATCACTGTTAAGACAGTTGAGCTCAATTCCAAGCCTTGTTTCTTGCCTTCACATGCTATTAACATGAGTGACTGCTTTAAGTGGGGAATGCTGACGTATGTCATTACAGACAGTCATCACTGTCCTTGCTCTATTTTTTTTTAATTTCATGAAGAATACAGTTATTCCCCTTCAGCCTGAACAATGCTCTTCCTTTCATAAGCGAAAAGTTAGCATTTACTGCAACTTGCAGTAGGAGAAAAGGTTTCCCATATGTTGGGTACTTTAACATACGACAGACAGGCCACTTGACACTACCTCAAAGGTAGGAAGGTTACAGTATCGGAAGATTGGATGGCTGCCCTTCTTTCCTTCATAGATTTGCTCCACAAAAATTGTGGAGATGTAACTGTCATTTTGTTTTGCTGATTCAATTTTCAAAAGAGACAGGCATTGAACAGAAATAATTTATCTCTCATTAGGCTTCATTGCCATGAATTAGAGATGGTTTCTTGGTCACATGTTAAAAATTGGAGACTTGAGTCTCAGCTGTGTGTGGATTAGTGGCATGGACATTTGTAACAGTTGCAGAAACACATCTAGTTTCAAATTAGAAGCACAAAGCAAGACAGAAATTTGTTTGTGCATAGAAAAGAGAAAATACAAACTGGAGATTAGGATGGGGGACCAAGTCTGGTAACATAAACATCAGACTTTGGTTTTGCAATATGGTGGCTTTTGGTTTTGGGGAAGAAAAGCCTACAAGCCTTACTGCTAAAGAGGCTCTGAGACAGCCAAATAATATTCTCAATCCACCTGCATAAGAAGGGTCTTTCTTACCTCGCCATGTCTGTTACATCAGGTCCTGCAGCTTAAATGCCTGGTTTGTGCATGTAGTTTGTCACACCATTCCTGTCTGAATTTGTGTCTCTTATTACTATTTTGATATCCAACTGTGTCCCAGTCCCAATCCCAACTTCGGATTTGTTCTCCAC
This sequence comes from Dolichotis patagonum, assembly GCA_004027295.1. Classification (NCBI taxonomy): domain Eukaryota; kingdom Metazoa; phylum Chordata; class Mammalia; order Rodentia; family Caviidae; genus Dolichotis; species Dolichotis patagonum. The sequence goes on along the minus strand of PVJX010011180.1, from coordinate 47,689 downwards.
AAAACAGACTTTATTATCCTCTTCACGTTGTCTCTGAGCCCTGCCTTCTTTTGGATTTGCTGACATGGTGACAGACATCCACAGGTGCTGTCCTATAAGAGTCAAGGCAATAAAGTTTGCATTCAGACTAAGAGACAACATCACTCAAACACATAGCCAAGATGGACTGGGTCATTTCTAATTTTTCCATTCCATATTATGCTTGACTCTGATTGTGCCTTGCTTGCTCTAAAATAGTCCTGGAAATGGAGATTTAGATCCTCTCCTTTTGTGGATTGATGGTTCTCAAACTTAAATGCACGTAAGAATGACTTCAAAAAATTATTTTTAAATGGCTTCCAGGTAATTCTGAATTAGTAATTCTGGAATGATCCTACAAAACTGTAATTAATGAAATAGCTACACATTATATTAAACAATATGGGAAAGAAAGATAATAGAATTTTTTTTAAAATTTGAATGAAAATAAAACAATCTCTAGAATGTAAATTGTGAATTTAATGCCTAATGCACTGGATCATTGGTAACTAGTATCTGCAAACAATATTCTCATTGTTCGTCAGCATTGCCACGTGTCTCCTTTTAGAGAAGACATTGATCAAGGCAGGAGTGCTTGTTCCTCCTTCATAGTTTTATTTCCTGTTGGTGTTCTGTATATTGTATTGATTGTACTCTATCTCTGTGAGGTCACAGGATACCTGCTCCTGAGAGACGGAGTTGCTTGTGATGGGCTGATCAGCTGCCCCTTAGTCTAGAGGATGCAAAGGGTCAGAGCGCAGATCACAGTGAACTAATCTAGGCAAAAGGCTTCCCCAGGGACAGGGAATGTATTCATGTGCACACTGGCCTGCCCCAGGGGGTCACCTGCTGTAAGGCTACACTGCAGTCACTTTCATAATTGCTTTTGCTTAGAAAAAATTAACTGAAATAGTGGTTGTTTTGTTTTCATCTGAGGCCTCCTAAGGACAGACCATGTATTCTCCATCTTTGTGTCCTCAAAGTTTAGTACAGCATTCAATAAGTAAGTGTTGAAAAGATAAATAAATGACTAGGTAGAAAAAATGAAGGCACAGTGAAGATAACACTCTTCCTGTATTACAGGAAGTAATAGAGAGAGTAAAAAGTATGTGAGAGAGTGCTCACGCTTTAGAAAGAAATATTGTCACCCTCTATTCCAGCCTTATTTACCCAGACTAAATGCTGCATCGTACTACTCATCAACTGTGTTAGTGACATCACCCTCCCCCACCAAAAAAAAAATAGTTTGCAAAAATAAGATGTTATCTTTATATTTATTTATTCTACTTCCCTTTAGTTCTTTAAAAATCCACTGGTTAATTAGTGTTAAAGAGCAAGGAATGCTATTGCTTTTTGAAGTCTCATATATGTTCTGTTTGAAAGAACTTCTTGTACCTGAGGATAATTAACAACACACTTTAATTTATGAATGTCTGTGCTCACAGGTCCTCATCTGTGAGAGAGGAAGAGAGAAAGATGAACTAGAGGACTGGTGGAAAACTCTCATGTCCTTGTGCTTAGCTGGGGTACAGCTTCTGGGAGTAATTCTGAAGAAGAGAGGGCAAACCTTTCTGAATTGGTTTTACATATGTGCATCATAAATTGGTAACCTCCATATTTTAGGCTTTAGACAGCCCTCTTTCCCCTCCAGTGAGTAGGATTTAAGAATAAGAATGTGACATGAGCACTTAGATGAAAGAAAGTGCAAAAGAAAAAAGACGGTAGTGAATAATTAAAAGGAGGGGGAGACAGATAAAATGACTCATGGTGGAGCAAAATGTATTCATTTTTTTCTTTGTCTTCCCCATGCACTGTGCCTTTCAACTGGGAAAACAGACGTCTTGATTCTCAAAGAAAATAAAGGTGGCAATTAAATGCTGACAAGAAAAATAATAAAAATAAAAAGTGCAGAGAAGGAAATACCACCTCTTTTCTCAACTATATGCAATGAGTCTGACAATCTTCTCCCCACTTTTAAACAGATAAAGGTCATAGAATTCCATCTTAGGGAACTGGGCAAAGAGGGAGGTGGTTTGAATCATGCATCCAGTGGGTCTGCTTCTTCTTTACAGCCTCCTCACCTGTCCCATCTTCGGCCATCCCCATAAGGAAGCAGCTAGTCCTTATGGACTTTCATGTCCCAGTGCAGCAGTTCTATTGGGTCATTCTTGCTCCACAGATGAGCCCCAGCCTCATGACTATAGCTGCCTCTTCAGTGCCAGCACCTTAGCTGGCACTTAGCTGAGATCCCGTGGTATCTAAATGTCTGTGGATACTATGCACTCGCCCCTTTGGTCAGCCCTTAGTAACTAGTGTCACTATACCTTTCTAGGTACTGAATGCTGCTAGGGGAAATGCTAATGCAGAAATACTGAGTTTTGAAGAATATTTGCTGTGTTTATTTTAATCATCGCTTCCCACTAAGCTTTGTAGTCCAAGTTGCCTACAGTTATGCTTTAAGCAGCTTTTTCTCAGCTCCCTGGAGCTAAAAAAGACCTAAACTATTTCATGTTCTGGATCTGAAAAATGACAATCATTCCATCTACTTATGATCAAATAAAACTGTGCCAATGTGTTATAGGCATTCAAAGAATGAGAATAATGTTCCCTTTGTTCAATTTTGTACTTTTCTCCCCAGATAGAGGATGAAATGCCTGCTTTTCTCTCCAAATTTTTACCATTTATAGCACCCCATGTGTGCCTGCCTCTGGAACTCCAGGTAGAGCAGCTCCCATGTGTACCAGGCCACTGGCTCCCATGGGCTCTTGACACTGAACTTCCAGCTAGCACTTCCATCCCTCTCTAACACGACCAGGTCTCTGTGTGGCCCACACTTCTCTTCTACCTGCATCATTAACTGGGAGCAGACTTCCTCCCATTCTCACTGGGGCACCAAGTTCACCAGCAAACTTCTCTCCATAGATATAGATTGGAGTCAGAAATAGCAACTTTCATTGCCACCCAATGCGTGACTACTGTCAATGTGCTGACTTCTGTGTTCAGTCTTGTTCTCTTGAGTTGTATGCTCACAAGGCACATTCTTATCTCAGAGCTTTTAGAGTCACACAACCTTTGAGCTCCAATCTTGGATTTTCCCTGCACTACTTATAATCTTGCTAAGTCACTTACTGTACCCTTTTGAGTGCTGGACTATTCATGCGTAAAATGAAGATTTCAGTACCCACCATGCAGCCATATCATAACTAAATGGTGAGCTCCTTTAGTGCTTTTTACTACAGTGCCCAGCACAGAAACATGCATAGGGCAGGCATTCAGTAAACTTGGGCAACGAATGATGGAGCATATCTCACCAAGGAGAAATGACCTCAAAAATAAAATAAAATGGGATAAAATGGGAAAACATAGCAAGAAGGTGGGAGCACCTCTCCCACCTCTTTAAACTCTCTTTCTGGAGAGTTTAAAATATAATAAAAGGTTTAAAAAGTAGAAGACTTCAGCAATCCTATTGGGGAGGCTCCAAGTAACAAAAAATTACATTAAAGTATCAAAAGATGAGTCAAAAGAAGCTTTCTAGTGTTTTTTGGGAAATTCAGAGGGAAGTTAGAGAGGCCTTGTTGCTATCTTTTATCTGTCTTTCAATTTTATTCTTCTGGCCTCTAAATGGAAAATAACACAATTTTCTATGACAGTGTCTCTTGCCTTACAAGTGAGGCAAATACAATGGTTTGACAAAGGTGATGCATCCACTCTTCTTTCTGTTTTCCACAGCTTTTAGGCCTTTATTTCTGTCCTGAATCACTGCATAATTACCTTCATTATATAGATGCTCATATTAGCCTTATTTCACAAATGAGGAAACTGAGGTTCAGAAAGATTAAGTGACTCACCTTCTTAAGAGGTCCACCTAAGTTTTAATGTGATTAAATCCCTGTTCCTACAATTGGCTGCATTAAAAACCTCTTGCATCAGATTTTTATGACAAAGAAATAAAAGGAAAAAGAATCATTGTAAGAAAAAAGAAATCTAGATGTGATGTTCTAGATGTTATCTATATCTCCCAGAAACATAAAGTTCTTTCTTTTGGAGTGGTTGAAATATGCAAGGCCAAGACCAATTTTGAGGTAATTTCAACCATACCCTCTTATATTTTCTCTCCTTTAATTTAAATAATTATTTATACAGCTGCAACTGTGACAATTTTGAATGCAGGCTCTCCAGGGAGAAGAACTGAACAAAACTAGAGAGACCAAGCCTAGAGTATTAAACTTTTCAGGTTGAAACTTAAAGGGATTCAACAGCTGCCCAGTGGTGAAGACTGTGTAAGTGACTCAGAACTGAAGAGTGGTTTGTGATAAGATTCAACACTAGTTAATAACATGCAGAAAGTGCTAATATTTGACATCAAATGTATAGATAAACTTAATTGCCAGTAGCATTGGTCACTTTATAACAGGGTCACAAACCAAAAAGACAGGGGCTAAATCTTGGAAAAACGGGATGGAAAGAATTAGAAAGATTAGAGATTATCAAGATGCCAAGGATAAATGTGATACTCAGAAAGTTGTCAATTAATGAAGTGTAAATTAAGAAATTGAGGCATGTTTAATAACATGGTGATTCTGTGAGGACAATGTCCCAACCACCGTGTCAGTATTATACATATAAAGTACAAAGGAACTCTTCTATTCAGTCATACTCTAAAAAGAATATTATAACCCTTCAATTACAAGAGGTACCAGGGTGCGGACTTGAAAGACTAACCTCAGAGAGAATTTTGGTAAAATAGAGATAGAGAAAAACCTTCTAACTTAGATTGTCCTTAGAAAGTTCAGATGAATCCTTAGAAAGTTTGGAGAACTTCAAAGGATACCTGCCACTCTAAGCAATAAATGAGTACTAACTTCTAATTGCTAAAGGTGAATAAGTAAATAATATATCAAATTGAGATACAAAATGCTTAAGAAAATTGTTCTGGATTATACAGCATTAATTGGTGTGTATAACCCAAGATATGGACCTGTCTCCATGTAATTCCAGATACTGATTCTTTAACTACTTGGATACAGAGCAAAAGCTCTATTTCCCATGAGGCACACATTGACTCAGGGCTGGGATAGGACTGAGATGTAACTCACTGGGCATGAAGCCTAACAGATGACCCACGCACAGAGGGAATGGGGCTTTGAGCATAATGACATCTAAACCCCAGTCAGGTCTTCCTGACATCAGTAGTTTGGTGGCCAGACTGCATCTTTCCTTCTGGGTAAATTTGGCAGTATTTGTAACTACAATTATATGAGCCACTAAAAATTGTCTGAAAGATATATGAAGGCAAATGTAGTAGTTCTGGATTTCTTGACAAAGAATATAGGGTAATTTTACATAGTCAAAATCAAACACTGCAAGCCAAAGGTCATAAGTGATTTCCAATTACAAACATTGACACTCTCCTAGTGTCTTAAATTGACTGATAAACAAAATATGGCCACTGTTAGGGCTATGTTACTTAACCCTACTGAGTTTGTATTTAATGAACTGCATTTTATATTATTTCAGGTTTTGTTGTTGTTGTTGTTTTTGCTGCTGTTGTTTTGTTTTGTTTTGTTTCATTTTGTTTTGTTTCATTTGAGGCAGGGTCTCGCTCACTATGTAGTTCAGGCTGGCCTTGAAATCATAGTGATCCTCTAGCCTCTGCTTCCCAAATGCTGGGATTACAGGTATGTGCCACCATGCCTGGCATGTGAGCTATATTTTGTCCAAAAAATTTTGCATCCAACTTTGCAAACATTTCCTGTGACCAGTGTTTGGTTTGTCTTTGGTAGAATTCTGCTAGAACAGCCATAGGTTCTCCCATCATTATAGTGCAGGGAGACAAATGAGAAGTTATTACATTTAATTCAGCATCTAAAAACTTGCTAAAATGATTAAAACTCCCGAATGTGAAAAAAGGTTTTGTGATTGTATTTGTCAATGCCTATTAAAAAAACATTTTTACTGTAAGATAGCTGAAAACATAAGAATTTACAAGATTGCCTTATAACTGCCACCTGCAGAGTCAAACGTGGAGGCATGTAAAAAGGCTGCCTGTGTACTGGACATGTGAAGGACTCTTTAATGATCTGAAGATCACCATAATGTCCATGTCAGTCCACATCTGGAAGCTGAAAGGTCTGTATTTAGAAGGCTTACGAGTCTGCACTGCACGTCAAAAGACAACATCCAACGTGAAGGTCAAGGCTGGTGCTCCACCAAAGAAACAGATCAACATTTCTTTTTGTTTCCATTTTATTCCATCCAAGCAACAGATTATTAGCTGGTACTACTCCACCCAAGCTGGCTCTTCTGCCTTCAGCAAATTCTTTCAATTGTATGCAGAACTATGCTGATCCAATATGGTTGAGTATTTCCTATTCGATTTGACAGAATCAGTTAACCGTCCTAGTCTACCCTTTGTGAACTTGACCACCAGACAAATTTCTTTAAACCATAGTCTTCAGATATGAAAACAAGTGTATAACACTGCAACGGTCCTGTTATAAATGGAAACACACTAATTCCATTCCCACAATAGACGGCAAGCTCCCTTTGGGTGACACTTATCCCTAACATGTCATAACTTGAAAACTGTAACATAGGCTTAACAACATTTAAGAACTAATGTAAAGTCTTAACAACATTAAATCACATGGAAAACACAATATGGGGGAACTATGAGAATCACAATCCTTGTTTCTCTAACTGATCCGGGGTCTTAGCTGGTATTTAGAACTACCTTCTTCCACTACTCAGTCTGTATTCCCTTGGGCTTTAGCAAGCAGCTCAGCAGATCTTGGTTCTTTCCCTGGGTAAGTGACCCATACCCTCATTGCTAGAGGTTCTAGGCCTGAGACTGGTTGTTGTAGTTGCCCACTGACTTTCATAAAAGGCCATGGTAATATGAGGAGGTACAATAAGGGTTCTCCTGCACTCCAAATCAAGTGATATCTCAGTTCACAAATGAAATTCATTCTACAGGTTTGGAAAATAAGACCATGTTTGTGTTTGCATGGGAAAGATGGCTGCAGTTGTGCTATCTCCTGGGGCAGAGTTTTTGAACAAAAACAAAATTTTACCAAACATCTATTTAGGAATCAAAGGTCTGTGAACAGAAGTAAAACAGTATTATCTTCTTTTCTCATTTCTGGAATATCAATTGAAATTTTCCTGATAGTCTGGGTAAATCACTCCTTCCAAAACCATAACTCCCTTATTAGTTTGTTTACTCAGAGGCATGAGGAAGCCAAACTTTATCAAGAGGCAGTATTAGCTTTCATTTCAATGGTATCACTGTTGTGCTTCCTGGCACAAACTGACCTTCCTCTAGAGCTAAGACTTCTATGCTAATAAAGCTTAAGGTCTCAGGAACATAAAGCAAACATTTTGCTAGTGGTTCACCAGGGATAATAATGAATAGTACCATTACCATTTCCACTTGTACCCTTTAATTCCTGGACCAATGAATCCTGATGATTCAAAGCATATGATAGACACAGCACCATTCAGTGGATTCTGATTCAAATCATATAAAGCTTTTAAAAGAACCTTGACTTAATCCTGCAAGCTCTTGCCACCTAGCTGGTACTGTACTTGTGTCTTCAAGATCATTCCACATTTATATCAACTCAACTGCCTCTGGATGGTGAGAAACACAGTAAGACCAGTGAATTCCATGTGCATGTTCTTATTGCCTCACTTCATTGGCTATAAAATGTATTCCTTGATCAAAAGTAATGGTGTCTGGAATTCTGTGATGTTGGATAAGGTATTATATGAATCCGTGAATGGTAGTTTTAGTAGAATCATTACATGGAGGGAAGTCAAATACATGTGCAGAATACCTGTTTATGCCATTAAGGACAAACAGCTGTCCTTCCCATGGTGCATGGAGGCAAATATAGTCAACCTGCCACCAGGTCTCAGGATGATCAATCCAGGGAATGGTGCCTTACTGAGGGTGCAGTGTTGGTCTCAGCTGCTAGAATATTGGGCATTGAGCAGTAGCAATATCCAAATCAACCTTAGTGAGCGGCAGTGCATGCTGCTGAGCTCATGCAGAGTCTCCATCGCTCACACCATGGCTATGCTGTCCATGAGCCCATTGAGCAGTGACAGGGTGGCTGAAGAAAGAGATTGACTGCTATCTACAGAACGATCAATCCTATCCAATTGATTGTTAAAGTCCTATTCTGCTGAGGTCACTTTTTGGGATAGAAATATTTTTATATCCCTTGCCCATATGGAGAGATCTATTCACAAGCCTCTTCCCCAAATATCTTTGCCACCAATTTTCTAGCCATGTTCATTTCGAATTCTTGACCATACCATTTTTATGTCTCATCAAATTAGAGAGCTGACTCCAAAAACCACTAAAGCCATTAAAACATTTCATCTTTACAACTCTGTTTCTCTAGATCCACTGTCAGTACCACAATCTGTATCTGTCAATGCTTACTAGAGAAACAGACCTTAATGCAAGATATACAAACAAATGCAAGATATACAAATATATATATATATATATATATATATATATATATATATATATATATATTTACAAAGGCTGCCCTACAGACTCAGGTGTGGACGCAAGCAAAAGGGCTGTTCACTGAAGATCCAAAGGATCCAGTCAAAGAGCTGGGCTCATTATGGGGTCCTTTAGAAGTATATAACAAGGACCCCAAAGGTCTGCGATGGAAAGCTGAGGGATTCCTTCTGCAGGCTGAAGAGTCTGCCCTAATGGCAAGGAGAGGACACTTAAGGTAAAGGTGAAGCCTGGAGTTCCTCTGAAGAAACAAAAGCAGGCTTTCTCTTTGTTTCTCCTTTATTCCACTCAGGTGACAAGCCTATGGGTTGCTGTCACTCACACTCAGGGTCGGTCTTCCTCTTCAGAAAATCCCTTCAGCCAAACCCAGAACTGTGCTGATCCAGTTTACTTGGGCATTTCTTACTCAAATTGACAGAATCAATTAAGCACTTTACTCACCTGCTGTAGATGATAGGAGACACAATGTTCAATGCAAAAAATGAAGACAAATGGTTCCAACAATTCTGTGACAGTTCTGATACTTTTACTTCTTTATTCCTTGCAAGTGATGCTCACTCAAAATTTATTGAGATGGAACTTAAAGAAACAAATTCATTTCAAACAGATAAAACAAAACTAATGTACCTACAATCACTTTTCATGGAACTTAGCTTGTGAATTATTTAAAATATTAAAACCTTGCAAAATGATATTCTTATATCAAATTAGATATATTTCAATTGACTCAGACAAAAAGTTTTTTTTTTCTTAAAAGTTCTTGACAGACCACCATTGTATCAGATTTATATGAGCTTTGTAGCAAGCAGTCATATTTAACACTAAAGAAACTTTTCTGTTTCAGTGATGTCAATTTTAACATTTTTACAATGCGTCTTTTTGTCAGTCTAATTATTGCTCTCATTCTCTTAACTTTTTTTATAGATTTATCTTCCAATGATTACTAAAGTTTTTCATTTGGAGTTTCATCACTTCATTAATCTTGATTACTTATAATTAGTCAGAAAATCTTTTGCTCACATTTAGGTCTCAGGAATTTTTTTCTATATGTATTTTATGAATACTGTATTTAACTAAACCTAAGTTAACATTTTTCAGACAGTCTGGAAACCCAACAAGCTTTCTCATCTGAGAAATTGTTTAACCTAGTGGGATAAAGTTTTGCACCCTTGACTCAATCTATTTAAATTCAAGAGAGTTCTTGAATGTCACAGGGCAAGTTATCTAACCCATGTATACTCTTTATCTTTAAAATTGAAATCATAAAAATAGTATTAAGTCATAATTATAAGAATATAAGAATTCAGAACAAAAATTTATGTAAAACAAAACAGAGAAGGCATGTAGGAAATGTTCAATAAGATTAGAAACTACATTATTTTAAAAATAAAAACCATTAACAAATTGTAGTATTAGCTCAACTTTGGAATTAGGCAAGCTGGAGTTTTGGTTCATGTTCTTTGTTTTTATTTGCATGATATTGTGGAAGTTCTTTGGCAATCTTGGGTTCGTGTTTCTTAATAAGTAGATAATAGATAAAGATATTAATACTACCCCTCAATTTTACTAGGAGGATCTAGACAAAATTATTGTAGATATACCTATCAGGTTTTATATATTTGGCTGTACAATATTTTATTTAAATGGAAACAAATGGTTTTTATGCTACATAAAGCTAAAAAGCACCTAAACTACAGATACAGTTTACCTGATATGCAGGTACAGTTAATGATGCTTGACTGAGATATTTTTCCTTTAATTTACAGGAAAAGACAACAGTATGTCTAGATCACTATGCCTACAGATCACTAGGGCAAACCTAAGATACAGAAGCCACAACAGGCACTGGAGCCAAGTCATCCCAAAAACCAAGCATTAGATGGTAGATTTTTTTTTCTAAATTAAAACCTCAGTATTCAAGGTTAATTGCACTGTTGAAACTTTGTGATAAATTAGTGAGGTTTGGTTTGCAGTTTGGGCTCTTAATTGCCATCACTGGTCTAGATAGTCCATTCATTCATTCATTCATTCATTCAAAAATTTTTAATGATTCATATATTCAAAGCACTATGCTAACAACTAGAAATAGAGTATTAAGAGCAAACGCTTTACATCCCAGTGAGATCTCCCACTAATAAACAAGACAAATACATAAAGGGCACTGACAAAACCAAGGCAGAAACATTGGTAGAGGGTAATAGAAGAATAGCAGGAACAAAAAAAAAATGCTGTTTATGTCTGTGGAATCTAAGTAGTATTAATTCCAAATAAACAAATAGAAGGAAAGCATTGCAGTCTAGTAACAAACTTCCAAAGAGCAATTAATGAATGATTCTGTCAATCTTCCAGATATAGTGCTGGGAGAATGGTTCAGTTGAAGAGTTGGCAGGAAGTCTTTAGGAAACACCCAGGAAATGGGGATGCTGTAGGAAAAGTCACCCAGGAGGATTTGCATGAATTGATTTGAATTTTAAAAGATTACCCAGGCTGGAACTAGGAAGGAGCTGGAGAGGGACAAAAACCTGGAGACTGAAAGTACAGTTAGAAGGTTGTTGATTGCCACCAAGGTGGAAAATGATTGAACTCAAATGGTTTATTTATTTATAGTTATATTCTTATTACTTATATGCACTTATGCAGTTACTCTGGCTTAAAATTAGGAATAAACATTTAAATTTTCACATGAGGCACATCACTAGATTTCTTTAATGTTGGCAAATATTCTTCACAAATTTTTAGGTGTTTGTTTTGCCCTACAGGCATCTAGGGAGTGTTAGAATGAAGACAGCAGTAATCCAAGCAAAGCAGGCCTAGGACAAACACCTCACACTGAAGGAGAAACTGGGTCCCCGCCCTGCAGGCTACTGCTTTGACAGCATTCACAAGCTAGAAGAGATTATGTCTTACACTTCAGTGTCTCAGTGCACTGCTCTGCAGTGGCAGAATGAGTTGCGGGAACAGATAACAAGGCCTTCCAGAGGCCTGGGGTCAGAGAGGTCTTGTACCAGAATGGATGTTTCACAGACAAGTGAAAGATGAACATGTTCCAGGCTGAAGAGGCCCAGCAAAGAAAGTGTTGTACCCAAATTCAAATGCAAAAGACCAAAATATGCAGAGAAATTGTCCCTTTCTAAGGCATGAAGAGTTCAGGGTGTCGAGACCTTGGAGGATGACACAATATAAAAGTCATGACCAGAGAGGTGGATACACATCTTTACAGGGCAAGCTATGATAAAGAATTCAGATACATCTAGATTTTGAATTTCACTAATATCAGTCTATCCTTCAAAGAAAAGATGTCTGTATACCAGGCATCTAAGCATAAGTCTAAATCATTCTATTAGATAAGAGGCCTTGAGTGGTGGAAATGTTGGATTTGATAATTATTGTATAAATAATTCCTTTGCAATTACTGCGTGAAGTACTGAGGTTGTACATGATATCTGTGTTTCCTCTGATAAATGCATGAAATCATATCTTTTGCCCAAAACAAAATTGTTAATTGATTTAATTCTTACATTAATTTGAAGTAAAAATATTTAGGCCATGGCTTTACCTCTGAGATACTTTTGGCTAATTCATTTAAATTAACTTGCTAACTTGTCATTTTCCTTAAAAACCATGCTTTGCATTATATTCAGTGGTTGAAATGAGACAGTGTTTTCCTCTGGTCAGGATCATTACCAAACCATAAGCACATCTCATAAATTAGTAGCATCATCTCTGCATAATGTTTCAAAGATTTTTTGGATTAACATTTGTCTTTTGACATTTGTCTTTTCACTTATTATTCACAGAAATTTGTACTTTTATTTTTATACCCAAATGCCATTCTTTATACCTTTCCAGAGTTTGAAGTTTTTCTGACTTTATAAAGTTAATGCACCATTTACTACATTTCATTTTATTCTTCATTAGTAATAAAATATTTACACTATAGCTTTCACATGAATCAATTTGATTTAAAGTTTTATGGTTAACGTACTATGTTTTATTGTCATTATATTTCTAAAATGCATGCAGTGCAATGATTAAGAGTTAGAATTAGATAAACCAGAATTCCAGCTTCGATCTCCCAATAACTGTAGGATACTCAAGTAGTTCTTTAACCCTTTTCTAACTTGGTTTTATGAGATAAAAAGACAGTAGCGGTGACATCATCTACCTCAAAAAAATTTGCAGATATTTATGAAGAATTTGACCTGTGAAGACAGAGCTCTAGATGATTTGAGCATGTGACAAAGAAGCCGGGCCACATAGCTGCCCTCTTGGAGCTAACATCCCAGTGAGGATCCTACTGTGGACAAATGAGCACACAAAGAACATAATTCATACCAGAAAATGAGTTAGTTCTGGGGACGAAAGTAACTCACGATAATATGGAACTGTGGTGTTGATATTTTAAATAAATTATTACAGGTTATGACACATAATGTAGCTGAAGTATTTTGTCAATGGCTTACCATACAATGAACACTTAATAAATATTAGTAATTACTAATTACCATTTAACTTTACTCTTTAAATCTCAAGTTTTTCAAAGGATCATTTTATTTATCTGTTTGTTGTAATGACAAATGATAAACACATTGGTAATTCCTTATTTTGATTTGTTTATTGCTGTTAAGCAAATAATATGACCTGTAATTTTCTTGTTTGTAAATTTTTAAGTATTTACTGTAATCTTTCAGAAATTGTTTTAAAATGTTTAAGGTCTTTGCATAAAAAAAAAACAACCTGAAGCTATAAATTTGTTACCATCTGTCTAATGATTATCAAATTGTGAATGTATATTTATCTTTTATCTATTAAATTACTTATTTGATAGGTAAATTATATGAATTGTGTTATTTATACCATCATTTCTTATTTTTCTTATTTGGTCTGTAAAGAACTTAGATTTTGTCTGTGTAATGGATTTTGATTTATATATTTTGATAAAATAATATTTAGGCTATAAATCTTTTCCATTCATTTCTTTCTTGTGTATTGTATCATTTATCAGGATAAAATGACATTCTGTGCACTTTACTCTCTTTTGCTGGGATTTGATATTCAGTGAGAATTTCTTGACAATTTTTACTGTGAAATATATATAAGTGCTCGTGAGGAAATGAGCAATTCTTTTTATTTAAGTTGTAAGATTTTCTGATTTGTTTTTAAGTATGTTTGATACTAATTTATACTTTAATTTTTCAGTATTACTGAGCTTTAAGTGCACCTTTTAAAAGCAGTAGTTTGTTTTTTTTTTTTTTTACCATAATTGAGCTTTTCGAAGCTTTTTTGGCCCACACTGGTTCTATGCCACTCTGTTTATTTTTTATTTGTGATTTGCAATGTCTTCATCTTGTTTATAAATATAACTGACACCTCCATTAGACATACATACAGGGGCATGAGAGAGCAAACACAAACATTTTTTCCATGCTCATTATGATAAAATAATTTATATGTTTTCTCCATCTTCAGATTGCTCTTGTTCTTTCTGTTAACTTCATTGATAACCTAACCTCTGTTCTGTCCTTTAGCCCACTAGGTCCTAAGTATGAAAAGGCTTTCTTGCTTAGTTTAATAGATATCATCAAAATGACCATTTCTTTACAATAAATTTGCTCCTGTATCTCAGATGCCTGATTTTAGAAATTTTTTATCTTATTAAAACAGTGGCTTGGTGCAAACATTCAGTGACAGTATTTTTTTCCCACCACTCAGGGCTTATGCATGATAGGCAATAACACTGACTGTGATTATTAAGTCACACACCTATTCCACATGGCTGTTCATGTAAGAGGAAGTGTAGGTATTGTTTACTCCAGAAGGTTATGAGCACACAGGGACTGCCTTAACTGTTTGACTTATTCTACTTGTCCCAAACATTACGGTTATTGCTTCAATAATTTTTTTTAAAAACTTCTTGCCACAGAAGTGTCATTGTTATTCATCCCCTGTGAAACATACCCCTTTGCCTCAAACACACTTATCCCATCATTCTTTCCCACTGTGAAACCAATGTAGGAGGCTTCCTGGCTCCCAGTTTGTAGAAATTTTAGTCCATGAGTATCTCCTGGTGGCTGCCTGATGCCTTGAATCAGTTCAAAGCATTTGTAGCAATCCGTGTTCAATAAAAACACCATGATGTATCTTCATCCGTCTTTTTCAATGCATATGGCACCATGGATCCTCTGTCTCTTTCCCGAAGTCCAAATGATCATGAAAGGTCAATGGTCTGAATCAGTTCAGGACATGGAGACAGCCACAACAAAACTAAACCCTCATAAAAGAGAACTTGTAGAAGTGCTTCAGAAAATGGCAAGAGTGATGAAGCAAACGTAGTTGAAGTGATGGAGGATATTTTGAGGGGGGTTACCGGCAATGTACTTTTACTGCAATATTTTTCAAATTTAAACATCCACCATATATTTAGTTCTCTGCACATAGCTCCCTAGCATCCTTCTATACAACCTGGAAGTGCTAGTGGCAAAATCAGTTCAAAAAAGTGCTGCGGCAGGTCAATAAGCTGGACCTTACTGAACCAATAATCCTGATAGCTTGTAGGACCTTCATAACCACTTTCCTCAAAAAACAATTTTGTATTTTGCTATCTCTACTAACATATTTGCAACTCCTACATGATATAGCACACCAATAATAGCACACATTACACACACACACACACACACACACACGTATACACTCTTGGCATAACTTTTTGGCAACCTTATTTACTTTCCTGGTAAACATATTGATAATCCAAGTCAGACTAATATTGATGAAGGCAAGCATAAGAGAGTGATCTCTGCCAAACAATAGGCAAAAGTGCCTCATGTACTGGTTGGCAATAATTCTAATTAGCAGTGGTTTAAAGTTACTAAGAGCTAAATGTTTACTTATTCTGTGATTCTGGAAGGTCAGTTTTTTCATATTTAGTGTGATATTCAAAGAGAAAACTTTTTTCACATGTCTGGCATGTCTAGGTTTTTCATGAAATCAATAAATTCTACTCCTTGCTATAGGAAAGAAGATAGTGTATTTGAGATTCTGAGTTGGTTAAGGACTTTCTAATGAAAAGAGTCACCTTCTAACTTCTAAAGAACTGCTTTAGGCAAAATGAAAAAGAAATTTCATTGAGATATAAAATGCAGCCAAAGATTCTGAATATGGTCTTAGAAAACAGGTAGATTTGTCCAGAAAGATTGATGTTTCCATAATTTTGTGAAATATTTGTACTATCAATGAACGAGATCCTTAGGACTCAGTTTTAATATACTCTATACAAAAGAGGCAAAAATCTAAGTAAGTTTAATTTTAAAATAAATTGTTATAATTCTGAAATACTGTGCTAAGGAGAGAACAAACTTCCTCATCTACTTTCTGATAACTTAATTAGGACCATTTCAGGGTGGGTAAGAGGTTACTCTTCTGTTTCTGTAAAACAAAAAACCACATTAATAGATAGGGAAGAAAGATCAATGCCTTCAAGAGGCCGTTAATGGTCTAGAAGGAGAACCAGTAGGTGAGAACCAGTAGTGTCAGAAAAAAACGCATGACGCTGAGTTACATTTGAATTTCAGAAAACAAATAATTACAAGTATAATTATATTCTGTAAAAATCATCATTTATCTGAAATTGAAATATAGCTGGGCATCCCTTCATATTTTTTATTAGCAAAATCTGAGAACTTTATTTGAGAATCTTTCAGAGCCAAGAAGTCCCCAAGTAGCTTGAAGTTCTCGTTATTTTTCCAAATGAAAAATTATTTTCATTACATAGCAAATTTCCAACTCCATTTTTCAACTATCACCATGCAATATTATTACAGGCAACTGAGCTAGATAAGAATATTATAAGCAGTCAGACAGGGATAGACTGGTTTGAAGGAGCCAGTGCAGAAGCCCAGATACCTTGCAAGTGTTGGAGAGACAGACAGCTCCCACTGTGGGCCAGGCCTCAAGACAAAAGGTCAAACAAATGCACCCATACCCTAAGGACTGATATTCTAAATAGTTTCTTATCATCCCGAGGAAGCCAGGAATCACCATTCCAACCTCCTACAGGAAGAGTCACTATTCTGTATGCCAGCCCACTTGCTACATGACTCACCTCCTCATTTATTCCAGATTTAATCAATTTTATCTGAGCAATTAATCTTATTGCTTAACCATAGTTGTGTCCCACATTATGCCCACTTGCAAGGTCCCATGTTTTCCCTGCCTTAGACCTGCCTCACTTTGTGGTTTTGCTCTATAAAAGTTCCTAGAAAAGACAGTGTCTTTTGCAACCTGCTCAGGACCCCTTCTGTCTCTCACAGAGAAGCTTTCTTTCTTTCAATAAATATATTGTGTTCTTAACTTTCTTTGTTCCTAAAATTCATTCTTCAGTTTTAGAAAACACAAACTCATATCAGACATGTAGTAGGTTGAGAGTTCATTCCTCTACATCAATAATGTTGCAGGCAGCTGAGTTAGTCAGAAATATTATAGGCAGTGAGACAGGGCTAAGTCCTCAATAGAGCCATTGCAGACACCTGGAAACTTCTGGGGACGCTGACACCTCCATACAAATGCACAAATCCACATCCACACAAATGCACCCATATCCTGAGGATTGATACCCTAAATAGTTTCCATCTCCCTAGGAAAGAGACTGCTCCTTAGGAATGCCCGCTTTCTACATGACTCACTTCTCCATTTGTCTCTAATATAATCAATATTGGCTAACTATAGTTATGTTCCACTTTATGCCCATCTGCTTTGTGAGCTCTCAGTCTTCCCCTACCTTGAACACATGGTTTTACTCTATAAAGGTCCCTGGAAGGACAGAGTCCTTGGCAACCTGCTCGGGACCCCTTCTGTCTCTCTTCAGACAGAAGCTTCTTCTCTCAATAAATATGTTCTAATCTTTACTTCCATTGTTCCTAAAATTCATTCTTTGGTTTTAGAGAACATGAGCTCACAGACATAGTAGATCAGAAGTTTCATTCCCCTATATCAATATGACTTATCTCAGATAATCAAGATAGATTTCTCTTATATAAATCAAATAGACTTACCCACGAAAAAAATCTATAAAATATTCCTAAATTATTCAGGAATTTTTTTGTTGATGGGTTTATAATTTATTTTATCATCAGTATCTTAGTGTAAGATTTACTGCCAGAAATTAAGCTCATTGAACTCATGCTGATAATCAATTTCCAGCATCCTTCAAAGAGTTGATATCCAAAGAAAATAAACTCAGTAGCAGACGTCCAAAGATATAATGGAAGATAGGAAGATAGGAAGAAATAAAAAATACAGTAATTAAAAAAGGAGGAGAACAATAAGTGCCTGAATTTGGTCATTATAGCATGTAGCTTTGCTTGTAAGCAAATTAAAATTGCGTAAACTCACTGCATTTGCATATTTAGCTCAATATGAGCATTTTCATGGCTTCTTTCTAATTCTTACAGAGACTCATTCTCTTGTGTATTTCTCAAGCTTTAAAATGAATGTACTCGTTTATCTTGTCACTTTGACAATTTCAATTGAAGGGGCTTTTAACTGATGACAGAAAGAAAACTACTGCTATTTGTAAAGAGAATTTGAGTGAGGCAGTTGGAAGCTACAGATATGCCTTTCTTCTGCCAGCTTCCCTAAATGGAACATACTTTCCTCCATTTTGAGAAATGGAAATGTAAAATACTCTCAAAGGTTCATAATGCAAATTTGAACTATGGGCCTTCAAGTACTGGAGTGTGCTCTGTGCATGGTTGCATTTGGGATGCAGGTCAGGGAATTAGACTCCTTGAGGTAGCCTGAATCATAAAATCACTTCACTAAAAGCTGGCCATGATGGAGCATCCCTGTAATGTCAGCTAAAATTATGTCATAAGAATGGGACAAGTGATCTTGGCCTGTGAAATTAGAAGGGCCTGTTATGCTGAACTTCATATTCTAAGGGACAGAAACATGCTTTGAATTCAGAGCAGAATTCTACTATGCTGTAAGTCTTCTTGGTGGGGTATTTTTAGGGTGATTTACACGTAGTTCTTTCATCTCAGTCCTGGGAATTCAGTGCTGAAAGGATTATGGATGCCTCATGTTGCCTGACCTTGAGCACAACTCTTTTTCAGAACTCTATTTGCATTATTGTAAAATAAAAAGGGAGATGTTGATTAGATCATCTATAATGTTCCTACATCACACTCTTAGTAAAGGAATGTATCTGGAACCCACAGAAGTAGTGCAATCACAGTAGCTGGATCACATGCATGGGGATATTTTTCTCATATAATAATGAATATGGCAGTTAGCCCGGGCTGGTTAGAGGCTCCCCAATGACAGCAGCAAGTCATGCTCCACTATTTCTGCTCAGTAAATGACTTTTGTTTTCATACTTCTCACCAGTGATTTCAAAATGGCTGCTCTGGCTCCAGCAATTGCATCTTGGCAAGAAGAAGGCCAAAAAGGAAGTATCAGGTGAACATATCCCTGTTAAAACTCACCTAAAATCACCAAAAGCTTGCATCTAAAAAGCCATAGCTATGCCACAGAGCCATCCACAACTGTAAGAAAAGTTGAAAATTAGACATTAATTTGGATGCATTGCAACCCATATGAATATTGCATTCTCTTCATAAGTAAAAGAGAATAGACACTGAGTGCCCACTTTAAAAAGAATTAAGATTCCATACTCCTTGTCATTTCATTGGCTTTGAGCTTTAAATTATTGAGAACAGACAAAAATTACCTAAACATTTTGTGAAGAATCTCTATAACTTAGAGACCTGTTAGCCTGAGTTAGGAAGAATAGTTCTGGAATGATGATATCCTAACCATCACAGATGTCCCTCACTCACACACTTAGTCTCTTGCTAGAACAAAATTATCTTACTTTATGTTCTTTTATGTTGTTCACTTAAGCATTCTCCCTTCTTTTCTTATCTTACTATCATTATTCTTACCCGATAAACCAGTTGGGGGTATTTGTCAATAGTCTGTAAAATTGTAAGCATTTTAATAAATTCCTTACAGTGACAGTCCAATTATATAGTTGGATGTGTTTTACTTAAGACATACTCCTTTTAGTCTACAATCACCTATCTAAGGCTAAAGATTTTAAATTATAAATTTGTAATGTCTATACATACTTTGTTCCATAATGGATTTTTCCCTCTCTTTATGCCCTTTTTGTATAAGAATAATGTATGAGTATCCCTTACCGTGTGACCATGTGTACCTCCCTTCAGAGGGGGCAGAGAGAGCAGAGTACATTTTCCTGCCCCAAGAGATATTGAGTTTATGTGTTTGGCTCTTGCCAGTGGAATTTTGGAAAAAGGGAAAGTGTTTCAGTTCCAAGATGGAACCTACAGAGGCCTCATATATTTCCTTTTCCTCTCACAGACTCCACTCATTCACCAAGCAAGTGTTCCTAGTCCACTCACCCAAAGTGACAGTGGAGATTGTTACAAGCTAATCTGAAGTCTATAACTAAAATCAGCTTTCCAATATAATTAAAATAAATCATATGAATTTTGTTTCACTGTTGATATTTTGAGATCATTTGTAAACATTTTATTGTTGCGACAATACCTGACTAACTCAATTTTCTTGGGGAAATATGACTGTTTCAGGGTGCTCATGGATAGAATTAGTGTTCAAAAAAAGCTGGTAAGTAACTGGATGGCAAATGGCCTTTAAAATCTGTACTAAATTTCAAAGAGATTCTCAAGATTTCTGTAAATTCTAAGGCTTATCCTACAAGCAACCACAGGGAAAAGTGAAAAAGGGAGGTCTGCCATGGAAGGGAAGAATTGCCCAGATTTTGTAAACTGTGTTTGTTTGATTGATGTAACTTCCCAGGTTCATGCATCTGTTTCCCGGTTAAATGAGATTCCTATGCCCTACTCAGCAAACAAAATTTAAGTATACAAATGTGGTAATGTTTTTCAGAAAATGTGAGAGGCCTTAAAAGAAAGGTGCTATGGAAATTTGAGACACCACAATAATGAATAATTCAGCACAGTACTTAGCTCCCAGAAAAGGGCAGTTGAGGACTCTGGAGGAAATTGGGGTTGCTTTCTTCTCTATAATTGACAACTGTACTTGGGAGCAAACATAAGCATTTTTTCTGTTAGGCTAGGTCCTGCAAGTACTTCTGGGCACACAACAGAAACACTGCCTCAGCCCTGGCTCTTCGCCACTGTGGCAGGGGGCCCCTGGGGGACAGATTCATCTTCAGTTCCAGTGTGGACCAGCAGTACCCAAACAGTAGGTTACTGGCAAGATCCTGGGAAGAGCTGGAGAAGAAAATTTTTCTCAGGAACCCAAATTGGCTGCCTGTGTTGGTGGCATGAGGAAATCCTGAGAGACCCCTCCAGTTCTTGTCACTACAGTTTCTCTACCCGAAGTAAAATAAACGAGACAGCTGCTGCATCTGGTCACCCTCAGAGGGGCAGCGGCTGCAGCTGGCTTCTCTCCCACAGGGCTTTGCAGCTATTCGGTGCCTCCTCTGGCACCTAGACAGCTGGCAGCCTTTCCTGAGAACTTCTTAGTATTCTATTTTCTGTGCTCTGAAACTTGCTCTGATTATAATTGTCCAGCGTCCAGTGGAAGCCACAGCCAGGAAATGTACGTGGTTCAGTCAGCCCCCTGCAAAACACGAACTCCCCTCCAGTGAGAGGTAGTAAGGGAACTGGACAACTTGCTAGGGAGCCGGACAGCTTCTTGAGCAATTGCCTTATACTGTTTATTTTTTTGAAACATTTTAGAAAAAATTGGAGGCACTTTTTCTTTTCCCACTATAGAAGTCAATTTTCCCTGGCTCCTAAGGTCTTGGCAGTTTCTACCCAGGAGAGGGGAGCAGTACTCCTGTTTCTAAACAAAAAAGAAGTCTCTAAGAAACCTGAATCACTCAGATGATTAATAAGCTTCTGCATATTGATAGTCTAGAGTGATTTCACAAACAACATTTTTCAGTGGCAAGTTAAACCATGGAAATGAGCAGTGCTGACCTAATGAGATGAATTCTAGCTAACCCTGGCTTTCTGGGAGCTAATAGGAAGCTATAGAGTCTGGGAAGGTTAGAGAGTTCATGCCTTGCCTGAGGAGGGTTCATGCTACTCCTTTCCATCTGGCTGCTGTTTAGGAATACAAACCTCTATTCTGGAGCTAGGAGCAATCACAGTACCACACTCTTATTATAAAGCTTGAAGGCACAACTTTCCTTCCTCTGTGGGGACAAGAGCCTCCCAAGGTTCTTGTGGAAACAACAGAAAGAAAAGCTTGTAAAATGGCTAATACTAGATGGTTCCAGAAATTTTGGTCATTTCAGAAATCACCAAAAACTAATAATTACATCCAATAAATTGTTGCTACTTGTACAAAAATGTTGGGGAATACTACTGCTAGAATTTTCAACAACAAAAATTGCTACTCTAAGAGGCGTACACGATGCAAGTTTTGAGCTGTTTTTATCAAACAAAATAATTTTTAAAAAGGGCATTAGGGAACTGGGAAGCTAAAGCAGAAAAACAGGTGGCAGAAATGATATTTTGTAAGTGAGTTTCCAGAAAAAGTATGGTAATGTATGAGAAGAGAAATCTTTATATCAGTTCACTGCGCTTTCGTTTTGTATGGATGGTGAGAGCTAAGAAATTTGTAGGAGATATTGATGGATTCTTAGTGAAAAAGGACACAAAGTTAATAGCTCCACATTAAATTGTCAGCTAAGTCTTGTATATTCGCTTAGAGAATCAGATATTTTCCTTAACATACTAAAATTAAATATATGAAATAAATTTATTCAGGAAAGTAACCCAGAAATATATGTATAGAAAGGATCATAAACAGGAATTAAGGACCCATATGTAACACTCATAATTTAAGATTTTATTGTCATTAATTTGGCTTATTTTTAAAGAAATATTTTTAATTATCTGTGAGTGTGTGTGTGTGTGTGTGTGTGTGTGTGTGTGTTTGTGCCTATCAGCAGCTCTGGCAAACCACAGCAAGCAAACTAGACCAGTTATACTAGAAGCTAATTTATTTAAAGGACATTTGGTAGCTAACAAAAACATCATGAATGCCACACAGAGAGCTTCAGAAAAGACTGAAGGTGGAAGGAGAAGTACACCACAGCCAAGACCCTATCAGATCAGCACCACCCCTAGATATACTGCAGACAGGAGCTCACAGTCCCTAGCAGCCCTGAGCAGTCTTTGGGGGTGATCTAAGCTGCGTGTCACTTCCTGAAGATTCAGTGTTTGGAAGTACAACCCATTTGCCAAGTTTAAGGTGACTCTCCGTATCTTAATTTCTCTTCAGACTCAAGAGTGGGAAGAAGTTTAGCACAGGAAATTAAGATTTAGCAAATCTAGAGAGATAGAAAGTACAAAATTAGTTTTCAGGGACTACCGAAGGGTAGTATTGGGATTAAATGCAAATAGACATGGGATTTCTTTCCGAGGGGTAACATAAATATTCTGAAATTAGCTGGTGGTGATGGGTGCATAACATAGTGAATCCATTAATTGTACAATTTCAAATGGTGGACTTCACATTAGAGAAATTATACCTCAGTTTCTTAAAGGAGGGAAAAAGAGGCAGAGGTAGCAATAAAACAAGAACAACTATGAAAATATTATTTAGAATGTAAGAAACTTGTTCTACATGACTGAAAAAAGAAACTAAAAGTTCAGTGGATTGGCAAAGGAATAAATTGTACCCAGCTTAAGGCCAACTTATTAACACAAAATTAAAGTTAAAAATGTAACATATGTAACCAAAGAAATGAACTAAAAATATACAAAGGAATATTTAGAAGATGTGAAAAATAATTCAAAGGAATACATTTGCCAAAACACTATTATTCAAATTGCAGAACTAGGGCCATTACGGGGTCACTGTCATATACTGAATTGTACCCTCCCAAATTACATGTTGAAGCCCTGACTTCCCAAGTATTGATATTTGAAGATGAAATCTTTAGGAGGTAATTAGTTCATAATTGGAGTCATGATAAGGGAATTAGTACTCTCGTAAAAAGAGACAGGAAGATGGGTGTGGTGGTCCATACCTGTAATCTCAGCATTTGGCAGGCTAAGATAGCAGGACTGCAGGTACAAGAACAGTCAGGGCAATGAAGTGACTTAGGGATAGTCTGTCTCAAAATAAATGAAATTTATAAAAGGTTGGAAACATAGCTTAGTGTGAAGTCCTGGAGTTCAATGCCCAGTAGGACAATGGAGAGGTAGATGGGACACTGTCTTGGCAGTGTAAGAACACAGCATGAAAGTGACCATTTCTATACCTGAACATGAGCCTCCCCAGGGCCTGAGACACTCACATCAAGGTGACAGGATTTCCAGGCCTATGGCATTTTGTTGGAGCAGCCCTTCTGGAAGGATTTTTGCCATCTCTTGGCAGAAAGATCTTACTCTTTCAGGCCTGTATGAGTCTCTGTGGCAGTGAGCTGTCATAAAGAGGGCCCCTGTGTTCTGCCTCCCCTCACTTGCCCTTCTGCTTTCTTCCAGATGTGACACAGCACAAAGCCATTACTAGCAGCTAAGCAGATGCTGACATCCTGCTCTTAGAATTCCCAGCTCCCAGAACCCAGAGCCCAAAACAACTTCTCTTGTTTATACATAATGCAGCCTTAGGTATTCTGTTAAGACAAGAAAAAACTTGGTCAGTCAGAATGCAGCATATATAGTGACATGCATATAAATAATGCACAGCATGTAAAGTATATTTCTTGCTTTAGACTGAGGTCAAATGTCTGATAGCCAATGGTGATCTAAAAAATGATCAGACAGAAACAATGAAAAATGCAGGGTTCTGCTTGAATAAATAATAAAGGGTAACTTCCTCATAAAAAAGCACAATTATTTATTTTGAAAGGATATTTCAATATTCAAAATACACATGGAAAATTCACATCCAAGTAGAAACTAACAATTTCTGGATGGTTATACATATTAATGACTTAGACAGCAGAGAATAATCCAGTGTTGTGCTCCTCCTTCTCAAGGAGAAAAGATTCTAGACCAAAACTGTATGATTGTAAAATATCAATCAAACAGGAGAGAAGAATGGAAGAACTTGGTGACAAATAAGAAGTTAGATGTTTATGACCTACACAAGCTTTATAAATAAAAGTAATTATTTAAGAAGGTACTCTACCAAAATGAGAAAAGGATTCAAGCTTGCAGATGACAAATGTTATGTATTGAAGTACAACCCCAAAGAAAGCTTAAAGGTATTGAAACAAATTTAATTTAATTTAATTTTAATTTTAATTCAAATGGAGTACTAAGAATACTCCTCTGCCACAGTTTAAGTGACACTGGGTAACGATTACTTTCCTGGATTGAAAACATACTTACATTCTACAATGAATAACTGAATAAATTATAGTATTATAAAGTATATGTAAGGAGTTTTTGTCCTTAGAAATCAACTAATAAAGTATGAAAAATATTTGTATATAAAACTAATATTAAGATTAATCAATGTAAACAGAGTAACACAAAATACAAAGAAATTTCTTATAAATAAGAGAATGAAAGATTAGTAATTGCTCTAATTCTCATTTTCATGTCAGGAAATAAATAGACACCGTCTCAAGGCAATAAATCAAGAAACAGAGGTTAAAGTCATAAAGGCAACAATAACTAGATATACTAAAATTAATACCATGATCAAAATAAAGCAGCATGAGCACAAATATTTTAACAGTTACTCGTGTTTTCTCCATTTGAAGAGGGTTAGGGTTACGTTGGTGAGTCTAACTCACGCTTGCAAATTAATTAGACTGTTGGTCTCAGGAAAGGAGTCTTCCTGTATCCGAACCTGCACCCTGTTACCCTGCGGTGCCATTCTATTCTGCCTTTGAGCTTAAACATGAGACATGCTTTTGGCCACTAGTTTTGGTCAAGTTGATGCAAGCCGAGACTTGAAGATACATGTTACATTTTCCTTTATGCTTTTGCTTCCCTTAATCTTCAGGAAGACATGCCCTGGCTAGCCTGCATCTGTTGGGTACAGTATATACCACCAGTTCCCCTACCGCCTGAGGCTTCTTCCTGTTCTGTTTCTCCTTTTCTGTGAATCCTTCAAACTGTGAGCATTTAATTTCTCTGTCTATAATGAATTTCTGGTCCTCTCTGTATGTCTTTACAGTGCCCGTTTAGGAAACCTCGAAGCGCCACTACCTCCTTTGGCCCCAGTATTGCTGCTGTTTCTTGTCCCTGACCCTGCCACTGGCTCCATCAGTACAAATGATCACTGCCTTTTCAGCTACCTTCTCAGACCACACTGCTGCCTTCCAGGCCAGACAAAAAATGAAAGGCAAGAGAAAGACAAAGATCAGTAACTTTTATTTAGGAGAATTGTCTTAGTTACTTTTCTCATTACTGTAACAAAATACCTGACACACAAAGTTAAGGAAACAAAGGTTTATTTGGCTCACAGTTTGCAGAGTTTTCAGTCCATAGTCAGCTGGCTCTAAGGAAGGGTGGCACAGCAGACAAACACAGAATTAAAGAAATAGTTCACAGTGAGCCTAAGGTAGCAAAGCAAGAAGAGGACAAGACAAGCCTCTTTCTGTCCCTTATACTATATCTAGCCTACAGGATTAGAGCACTGCCAAACTAATAAGTGGACTGATTCAGGGATCACCCACCTTTATTCCTAGTATTCTTAATCCTATCAATACACTATGACTCAATCACAAACTCTAGATTCAGAAACCTTTGAAAAAACCCCAGCTATGGCCTCAGGAGGCTTTGGTTGGAGGAAGACATCTAAACACAAGAAATAACAAGAATTTATTTGGTAAAATTCTAACTCAGGAGAGATTCATATTTCATTTCTCACTTATTAGAGATAACAGGAAGGTGGAAGGATTACTCAGTCATAATAAATCTCTACTTTAAATGTGATCATTGTTGGTGATACGCTTCTACCATCATTATAGATTCTCTTGGCAACAGAAATGTAGGCACTAATGTGAAATATTTAGCAATAATAAAATGAACCAGAACTGTTTGCCTAGTATCTTCTAATTGTTTAGGACAGTCAAATAGGATAAAACCCTGCTACAAACAAATGGTCAGATTTTTAAATTTTCAACAATGTCAAAAACTGGTAAGAATATGGAAAAAAAGCAAATTTCATATCCTTTTTAATTTTTTTTTACTTTAAATAGAATAAGACAAAACAGAACAGAACAAAGCAATGCAAGCAACACAGGATTTCAAAACAACAGGAAATCAACAGTGCCTACCATAATGTCTCTTGTTGTCTTCAAAATAGTTGTCCATATCTTCACACATAATGAATTTAAAAAAAGACAAAATAGTCTAAAACTGATCACAACAAAAGAATAAAAACATTACGAGACTTTCATATACTTTTGGTAGGAAATAAGTAAGTACTTTTTATAGAACATTTTGAAAATATCTACTGTCATACAACCCCCATTGAAGATGAGCTGATTCTTTGACCCTATGCTTGTGTTGGAGTTGTATTTCGTAGATAAAATGTGCAGACGTCCAAAAAGAGATATGAAAAGCAAGTTCAGTATAGCCTTGATTCAGACAGGAAAACATTAAGACTGGCACAAAGGTACAACACAAATATAATGTCAGTATATTACTTTAATTTCATACTATATATTAGAGCAAATGATTGAAATATAACTATTGATATTGACATACCCAAAAATCTAAAACATAGTATTGCAGTAAACATTATATTGTGGTATAATATAATCACTACAATAAAGTCTTGAATGATGTTTATAAATATGCTAAAATAATGCTACATGCTGTTTACGATATCTGTATATGTAATAACCATGTAAAATCATGCATGAGAAAATTTTCCAATTCAATACAATGACTCCCTCTGAGTAGAGAAATGCTTTCAACTGAACCTGAATTATTTCATGATAAAGATATGTAATGAATGTGGTTCAGATTGATAAATTTACACAGAAAGTATGAGCATAGGCAGTTATGACTTTTTTTATTAAAGTATCTCTGTGCACAACTGTCCACACACACACACACACATACACACACACACAAAGTCCATGCCTGAGGGAAGGTCAGGTTAGTAAACCTTGCAGAATGTATAAGGAAGGATGCCCCAGAAGAATGAGACTCTCACCCCTCCCTCAATCTCACAAATATCACACACTGAGTTTCTGATGAGTACAAAGTAGTAGAGTCAGTCTTTCCCAGTCAAAATTCTGGGAAAGAAGAACAAACCATGATAACCACCACCAAAGTCTCTCTACTCAACTTCTAAAAAGATGTTACCTCTAGTCATATTCATGTAAGACTTTATTGATGGGAAACCACAGACAATGTATTGAAGCTTAACACCATGAAGCAAAACTTATCTTTATGTCATGATTCCCAGCGTCAGCATCCAGTGAGAAAGGAGTCACGGCATTGCCTCTGTGTGTAGACTGCAATTTTCCACAAAGCTTTCCAGAAACGTGGCAGGTAACCTAGATTGCAAACTAGGAACTCTTTTGGTATTTGTGACTCCAAAATCAGGAGTGATGCTTATTTGCTCAAGTCTCAATGAAAATTAAGATATTTTTCTGCATTACTTTATCTCATGTAACTTCCCCCATAACATTCAATGCAGTGCACACCGTATTCATCTTTTTTATATTATGCAAGATTTTTATTGAGCATATGTTAGTCTTTTTGCATATTCAAGTGTTGAGTACTTTATAAATGAAAGAATTTATTTAGCTTAAGGATCTGGAGGCCCAAGAGCAAGATGCCGGCTTCTGTTCAGTCCGTGGAGAAGAGGCGAACTCACCAGACAGCCTCACAATGGTTATCATGCTTATGAGAAGGACAGATCACATAGTAAGACAGGCAGACAGGGAGGCCTGTGGGTGGGACCAGGTTTTTATAAAAGTCCTGACAGGCTACTGTTACAACAACCCTGTCCCAAGGACTGGTTCATGGCCCCAGAAGAACTACATCAGTTCCTTTCAAAAGCGGTATTCTTGGTGACCTAATGACTGCCCACTGTGTCACGTCTTTTAAAAGTTCTACCACCTCTTAACCCTTCCATAATGGAAGTCATGCTTTCAACACGTAAAGCTTATGTGCCTCACTCAAATCATAGTTATATGATTATATATAACTATATAATCATAAGGCTGTAAGATTTTTGAGGATGAGAGTACTTCATAATTGTCCCTATATTCCAGTATATAAACACAGTCAACACTGACTGGCTCTTTACATAACTGGATGCTTCTCTCTGATAATCAGTACTTAAATTACACCCTATATAATATGAAATGCTTTCCTAGATTACATTATTTAGTCCTTGTGAGATTCCTATGAGGTAAGTACTATCGCCATTATTAGGTAATGGTGATGAGAAAAACTGAAAATTAGAGAATTAGTAAAACCTAGCTACTAAGCATTCTAGCCAAGCTCAAACTAGCACATTCCAGCTCCTAAACTATCAACCATACTTAGCCATGTCCCTTCTCTTGGGCTTGTATGTTAACCCTTTGAAGGTGGCCTCCTCATTCCACTGAAGTTTCATCATCTGTTATTTTAAGGGACATATTCTCTATATTTTCTTCACAACATTCATCCTATTGTTTAATTATATATTTACCCACATATCTGGGGTGATTTTGCTTCTCCAAATCAATTTTAATTCTCTTACATGTGTAGTCAGATCTGTTTTATTGGTTAACCTATACCCAGCACCTCATAAAGTACATAGTAACTGCTCAAAAATATGTGAAAATTCGATAGAAGTATAAATGAGGGAATAAATAATAATCAAACTATGATTTTGTGAAGTACAAGAATTGACTCTTCATTCTAGTTTTGCATTTTGCATAATACTCAATACATCAAGAATTCAATAAATGCTTATTGAACATTTATGTCTTCAGGTAATTGATTATGAATGAATAAAATCTTTTTCCTAAATTTAAGTGATTAAAGTCTTCTTTTAATAGCTTAAAAGAAATTAAGACATAAAACATGAAGGCTGAAGTCATAGAGTTCCTCACTACTAGGGAAGAAAGATATTAAACAAAATTAGAAGTATCTCAACTGTTTATATTTTTACCACAAATATTTTCTGTCCCTATCATCTACATCTATTTAAGTTCTTTCCTAAAATCCTGTAAAGCCATGATCTTTCTTTTTCTGTTCATGAACAACTCTGTGTAGACCTGTGGTCTAATCAGAAATTCAGAATAGTGTCAATATCTATGTGTTTTAACAAACTCTCTACTACAGCTATGGTCCTCAAACTTGCATACTGTTATCATCAAGGTTTGCAAGGAGAACAAGACAATATAAGATGCATAATTCATAACATAATAATGTTATGAATTATAATTATAAAATATTATAATTGTCACCCAAAGTGTCAAATAAAAAGAAAGAGTACAGGAAATCTGTCCACACACTAAGACCCAAAGAATCCAACTGGGTTTTTGGATTCCATGGCAATGTCCTTCATGAGTCCACTGGAGGCCTAGATTGCATGACAATATCTCATTCAAGTCTATTTCATAGATCGATGCTGGGAAGGCCCAAAGGTCAGTGGTGGAAACTAGAAAGTCTGCCAGTGGGATGAAGGATCTGTGTCAGCAGGCTGAGAGTTCTGCCCTGGAGCCAAGAAGTAATACTCAAAATAATGTCCAGGGCTCCCCACAAAAGGTACCACAACCACCCTCAGTGACAATGAGGTCCATGTCCCTCCAACAATGAAGAACAGCTGAGTTCATATCAGGAAGCCATCATGACAAGTTTCTCTTGGAGACTGAAGAGCACACCATCTTCCCCTCCAGAGCCAGAAAGCAGTAAAGACCAGCGCTCCCCCAAAGTGAACCACAGACAATCTCAGCAACAACAAGGTCCCAAGGTCCCAAGTTCCTCTAACAGTAAGAACAGCCAACTTCACATCAGGGAAGAAGCTTGACAAGCTCTTCCAGGAGAGCCAACAGCAACAGGAGAGCCAATGGCAACAGGAGAACCAACAACACCACAGAGAACCAACAACACCATGTAGAACTAACAACACTACTTCCTCTCAATTTCTCCCTTTTATGTTGGCAACAGTCCTCAGGTGGGTCATCCACACTCAACATTACACTGATTCAGTTCAGATGGATGTTAGATTGAGTACCATTTGTCAATCCACCACATGTACATTCAAGAAGTTGTTAGCACAGCAATTCCTGAGTCCTACCCTCAAAATGCCTGATTCAGAAGGGATGGGAAGGACCTGAGAATTTATATTTCTAATATATTCTCAGGCAATGTTAATGCTGGTAGCCCAGGGACCATAATTCCAAAACCATCAGTGCATAATTTAGATGGTACTCTAGACGTTTTTACCCTGACCATATATTTGAACCACCTGAGAATTCAATAGCCAGGCTGTACCGCAGAACATTTAATCTGAATGTCTGTGTATGGACATATTTTGTCATATTTTTAAATGTCGTATTTCAAAAATTTCTTCAGGTGTTATAATGTATCCCTCGAGTCTGGAAATCATTCTAGTTCAGTGTTCCTTAAAGTAATATACATATTTTTACTATTATTGATGAAGAATTAACTCTTTGGTGTAAAATGTGATGCTCTGAGGAGTAGCATGGACATTTCCTCAGATTCATAAGGAAGGTAAATACTGGGCCCCATGTCCTATTTCTGGCTCAGAATATGCATTTAAACAAAAACATTATGTGATTATTAAGCACATCAGAATTTCAGGAGAACTAGAGACCACTAAAGATAGGAAATTTTTCAGAAGACAATCTAGAGAAACTCAAGATTCACCACTAACTTTCACGTAGAACATAGTCTCTTACTAGGAGTTCTCTGAGCTCTAACTTGACAGTCCTATTCTTGTCCTTTTAGAATTTTAGATCAAGTGAGCATCAAGTGTGTGCATATGTGTGCAATGTATGAGTGAATGTGCAGACATCGTTCCATTCACACACAAGTGCACACCATCTTCAAATCCTTCTCCTCTTATTCTATTCTGTCTACATTTAGGCCTGGATTGTACATTATTCCATTCTCTGTTCCATGCATTTAAGATCTTTAAATGTTTCCTACAATTGTTCTTTTGTGACTACATTAAAGTATGTCATTTCTACAATTTTAGAGGATCAGGCATCCCAAAGAATGAGGTAGTAGGCGGATGCAGCCTAGGACAGGGGGTTGTAAAAATGGGGTGGGTATTCCTTCCTAATTCTGCTAATGACGGAGCCATGGGCACCACCAATCTCTTTAGGTTTGCAGAACAGATGGAGAAAAATTTTAAACTGCCTCTCATGAGTCAGAAATCCAAGTTCCATTCTGGGTTCTGTGACTTTG
This sequence comes from Dolichotis patagonum, assembly GCA_004027295.1. Lineage (NCBI taxonomy): Eukaryota > Metazoa > Chordata > Mammalia > Rodentia > Caviidae > Dolichotis > Dolichotis patagonum. The sequence goes on along the minus strand of PVJX010011180.1, from coordinate 15,754 downwards.
GAAAGCTTATCTCAGCTCCTACTAGTCAAGCTGTGGAATAACTTTGCCTTTAAAAAAGCAGAAGTCATAGAAAACAACACTGCCAACAGCCAAGTTCACATTTCCTCTGTTGCTCTGAGTGTAAAAAGGAGAAGCGGAGGAGCTGGAGTAGAGAAATTCTAAGCATTCTTGTATGGATTAAAAAAAAAACAGCAAGGAAGGGAACTAGTAAAAGAGAATAAAGAATTCATGAAGAATACAAAAGCACTGTGTGACAAGAATGGAAGAAAATAAATAGAATTAAAAAGAATGCCACCCCTGATATCAATACCCCAATTAACGAATGATAATAGCAGAGAATAAAGTTTATGTAGTGCTTTGCTTTTTATCTCATTTGGCTTCACAGTTTTATGAAGGACTTACTGAGTGATTATCCCCATTTTATGGATAGAAAAACCTGAGACATCAAAAGTCCTCGTGGAAAGTTAGATTGACAGAAGCAAAGGACAGCCACATTTTTGTGGCTTTAAATCAAACAGGTTTTCTTGAAAGTACCTTTATCTGCTAGAAAGATGGCCCAACTGTTACTAGGCCTTTGATGATGCTTGCCCCTAATCTATCATTATAGCAGTATTATAGTGGGTAGTCTAAGTAAAAGCCCATAAGCCTACACAAGGGACCAGCAGATGCAGATCAGATTACCAAGTGATCTTCCAACTCAATATTTTCCAAACATGAATCAAAAAGGAAAATCGTATGGGTGCCTGTTCACTGCTTGGCAACATCAGGCCCTTCTCAAAATTTTAGTGAAAAGTAGCCTGGACATTACATTATCTTAGTCAGCTTATGCTGCTACAGTAAAGCAACATATAATGAGTGTTATAAACAGAAAACATTTGTTCCTCACAGTTCTGAAATCTGCAATTATACATATATATTTGCAATTATAAAAATAATCCCATGAGGATATATCTTTACTGTTTCTAATACCTCGCTCTTTAATCTAAGGCATATTTTGCTATCATCTACAAAGAACTATACAAATCTTACTTTGTCATCTTTTTTACTACAATGATTTTGCATTGGAAAGATGTTTAGATATGATATGATCTGTGAATAAAGATATATGATCACTGTAAGTCTGAACTTTCTGTACTGTGCCCAAGAAGCACCTAAACACAGACATGTGAAACTAAAATTATAATATTTTTAATTGATAATCTGGTCATCTTCTCCAGCATTTAATAGCATTGGCTTTCAAGAAAAGAACTTTACCTGCAATCTATATCTTTAATATAGAAATTTACCTCTCTTTGAGAGTATCTCCATCTTTTTGTTAGTGGTGTTTATTATCTCAAAAAATTTTTAATAGATAGGTTACAAATTCTGGGAGATAAATAACTGAAAACCTAGCTTGGAAAACTGTACAGAAAAGTGATAGGAAAGCCTAGGAATCTCTACTGCTGATCAGTGTGTTCACTGATGAAGATTTATGGAGTTAGGATGGAATTGGTCCAATGTATAGGCATTGAGTGAGAACATATGCAAGTTAAATTACAGTCACAGCATATGTGGGTTATAGACGTTGTCAGAGAAGGAAGTGGTGATAATGTAACTGTTTAAAAATTATACAAAAGATCTAGGGAAAAATAAATCATAGTAATATCACTTAGTTAGCTTGGCTTTAGAAATATGAGGTAATAAAAGTAAAACATATAACAATAACAGAAATACAGTTAACGTACAGCACTTCATATGTACCACAAAATATTCTTGGCACTTCCCATTAAATACTTTGGTTAATCTTGAAGTAGGTGTCATTGCTACCTCCACTTTACAGGTAAAGAAATCGAGGTAGAAAGAGGCTAATAAGTTGAACTAATATAAGAGCTTATAAGTGGCTAAGGCATTTGGAATCACAGGCAATTCGTGTATGCTTCAAAATTTTACATGAAGTTATTTCAACTGGGCTGTGTACTTTCCATTACATTTCCAGCACTTTGGTTTTAATCTTTATCATTGCCTTAGTCTTTCTGAACTACGTCTTCAGTTCTCAAATTACTTCAAAAAGGCTTTTCCTGGTATCTTCAGCCTCCTATGCTAGTGGGAAATTCAACCCACTGAAGAATAGAATGAGATGGGGAAAACTCTAGGCCACACAGTCATACCCAAAGTGAGTCACAATGATAAATTATCCATCAAATTTATAAAGTAAAAATAAATATTCTTTACAAATTTAGAACCAAACAGATCCATGTATACCATATATTATAATGATTAGGTTTAATTATATGTAATAACCGCATAATCCCAGGCATAGTTCCTTTCCAGTGTTTAAATGTGTTAAACTCTCATTGAGGAAAGCAGGGATCGTGACCCTGACCTGCATGCTGCTCAAAAATTAAAGGATTATCACACGCAAGGTCTGAATGCAAGTCAGAGCTTAAACAGATACCAAGCAGTGACAATTGCACAGCCTATCTGGCTTTTCTGTTCACCTTTTTCACTTACTTTGAAGAATAGACTAAAAATTCTAGGTATAAAAGGTAATTTCCACTTATTATGAATTCTCACTTATAACCAAGAGGAAATCCCCAGTGGAAACAGCTGGGATGAAATTTGAGCTATAGTAAGATATGCACATTTATGTGGAAGAGTAAAGATTGATTGACTCTTAAGAAGAGAACAAGGTTATTTATCGATTAGATGTTTTATAGCATCTTTCCTTTGAAAGGTTCAACTTATGCACTGTTGGGCAAAAGTTTGTCAGAAGGATGTAATTTATGGAAGGAGAGGAAAGAAAGTGAGGGAAATAGCAAAAAGAAAAATTATTAGAAAATATACAGCTCCCTGGAAGAGCAGGTATAGAAAATTTCACATGTCTGAGAATGTGCTATCAATGGACATTGTGGAAAAGCATGAATACAGAAAGGGTCAGAACACACACACACACACACACACACACACACATACACACACTCAATTTATAAATAATTAACTAAAAATGTTTTTAATTAAAGTTTTATTGTGACAACAAAGCAAAGCTGCTAGGAGCAGAGCCCACAGCTCCAGAGCTCTCTAACTCCAGATTGCAACTTTCCTCTTTTTCCCTACACAAAGTAGTGTCTGTATAAATGAGAGAGACAGAAGAGCTTGTTCTGTTCCTCCCTTTCACTTCTCCCAGATACTCTGCTGTATCCCCAATTTTCTGCCATTCTCAGTCTTCAGTTTTGGGAAATAAAACTTACAGTTTATTTGCAGTCTACTTCCAGTTTCTTCTTTGCCATAAAATTTCTCAGAAGAAACAGGCAGATAATCCATTGTAGCTTTGAATAAAAAGAGGAGGAGAGAGAAAAGTGAGCAGGAAAGAATGCACCCTCAGAACATGAAGGATGAAGACAGAGAAACTTTCTGGATCATTGTAGTAAGCAAAGAACTAATGAGTTGAAGAAGAAGCAATTCCCTTTAATTAAGGGATTATTATTTTTTTCCATTCAACAGTTCATTGAAAGACAACTCCTTAGAGTAGTCCAGAACTCTCAATGTTGTATTAATCCTCATATGCAAAGAGAAAATAAATCACTGGAGGCAAACATGCCACTCAGTGTCTAGTAGTATAGGGCCTAGTAATGTCGTCCCTCAGTTAATACCTGACTGCTGCAATGTAAAATGATGCACGATTTTCTTTCATTAGTAGGGAAAATATGGACTACATTTGGTCTATATATTTTGATTCATAAAGTAGGCAAAATAAAACCAAATATCAAGCTCACAGAAAAGCTTGAAAGAAACAAGCAATGTTTGTTTGTAAACTGTAAACCACTATAAAATATGTTCCTCTTATGTATTTGTTTGTGACATCACCAGCTACCAGCTCCAGTTTTACCCCATTCCCTGCCCCTGTAGACTTCTTTTACCCATCTGAAATTCATAGCTGCACTCTCCACTGTCACCAGGTGAGTCATTGCTGTTTGATACAAGCCTATCATTGCCATCACTTTCCTCTGCCCACATGATAGCTCCATCTCTTTTCTGCTGATTGGCTGCTGTTACAGGTGATAGAAGCTGATGCAGATGGATTCCAGCAGTTCTCATGAGTATTTTATGTGCTGCTGCTGATTTACAGCCAGTTCAGCATTCCTTTAAATGGCCATAAATTCGATTGATGTCATAAATCATATCTAAAGAGTGCCAGAGTCCCAGCTCAGGCAACTATGCTAATGCCTATGAAAATAACAAAGAAACATCCTCATTCAGGCCTGACTCTCCAGCATTAAAAGGCCAAATTGTAAGGAGCTGTCAGTTGCTGAGAGGGGAAAGGTAAAAGGGGGAGAAAGGTCTTTGTAAGGATTATTAATAACACAGCCGGAAGAAAGTATAGATGTACGCTGATGAGAATAAACAGGGCCAAGAAGAGGGGCTGCAGAGAGAGTGATGGAAGACAGTGCTATATTTGGAAAAGATAAATGCAAATGTAATATACTGTATGGCAATGGATCATATCAGCAGTTGATATATGGGATTGAGTATCACATTGTTGAGCTGGGAGCCATTAATGTGATATAGTGAATGTGATATGCCAGGTGACAGCAGCCCTGGTGCAGGAAAAATAAAGAACATCTTGCAATCTTTCAAAACAAGGGTTTAAAGAAAAGGCAGAAAATTATAGCACTACTACTAGTTTATAAAACTAAAATTGTGTGAGATAATTATGGATGCTGATAGGGTTCATTATTTTTTATCAGCTCTCCAATCACATAAGGAGGAAAGGAATACCTAACTGGAGAGTATCTGTTCTGCTCTATCGGGAATTAGGATGGAAGCATTTCCCATCCATAAAGATTGGCAGAAGGAACTTAGATCTTTTCTGTGGTTAAAGCACTCTCCCTTGGCATTGAGCCAGAAAGGTTGGCATCCCCACAATTCCTCAATGGATATGTTTTGAGCCAGTATTCATCTTTAGGCTACCCAGGAATATAAATTCCTCACAGACATTGTCTGCTACTCTGGTCAATCACTAATTTCTGTATTAGACCATTATTAAAAAGCTAATATTTGCTAACTACAGTGTTAGGCTTTAGCAAATGTTGGAAGGAAGTCTTGCTATTTATGTTTTGGTGTCTATTCCTTGACCTTTGTTTTGGTGGTGGGCCCAGGTGATGTGCTTCAGCTGGCCTCTTTAGAGAGGGTCACAGGCTGCATCACTTAGTCAGATGGCTCCAGATCCCTCCAGGCCCACCGCTGCTGGTCATCCTGGGGCCCTCAAGTCCTGGCTTTTTGCTCTGCCATGCAGCATCTGATGTTGGTGCTGAGGTTTGCATAATTGGTTCTACTTCTCTTTTGGCTCCCTGAGCATTCATTTTCTGCTCAGTTTTTTTACTTTATTCATGCATCTTCCACAGTTAAAGGTAAATCTAAGTGGATTCCTCATATGAGCTCTTCCATGCACCCCCTCCTACTACACAGGATCCTAGGGTTAGTTCCTCTGGGCCAAGAACTGAAAAACAGAAATTTTGGCAATCCTAGGAACTGACTCTGAAATCTGTTCCTGATTCTACATGTTAGTCAACACTGGCTTGACTCACAGTCCTGCTCCACCAGTTTTTGCTACATTGGGATTTGGAATACCCTCTAAAAGCACATTTGTTGAAGGTCTGGTCACCCACACTACTCACAGGCGATGGGGCCTTTTAGAGATGAAATGTCATGAGAGGCTTTACCACACTGGGAACATGTCTGCAAAGGACATATTGGAGCTTCGTGTCCTTTCTCTCTCTTTCTGCTTCTAAACAACTGTAGGTGAGCAGCTTATTGGGCCACATGCTTCCCTTCATGATATGCTGCCTGACCACAGATCTGAAAGCTATGGAGTGAAACCTCAAAAACTGTAGCCAAAAGAAAGCTTTCTCTCCTATAAATGATTCCTCACAGGTATTTATTAGAGTAATGGAAGGCTAATGCGGTTCTAATCTTTCCATTTCTATTTTGTATAGTGCTATCCCTTTGCTTAAAATTGCCTCATTTATTCCACTAAACAATATGATTTAATAGAAGCACATGTGTTTACCTAACCAAAACTGAAAGAAGTTACCTAGCAGATATTTTATATAGTGCCAACATACTTTCTAATCTTGCTTCAAAGCACACACCCTTGATATGACTTGCTTTCTCTCACCAGACAGGAATATTGTCAATTCCTGAACATGTATTTGCATTGTATCAATTAGATTTGTGAAGGCACTCACAAAAGAGACAGAGCCCCAGAATGACTCCAGAACAAATATATTTTCCACTTCTCCAACCCTACCCACTAGATTCTAAAAAGGTGGGTGCTTTTCCCATGATGCCTTGTCACTCTTTGAGATGCTGTCAAAGACCTCAAGGGCATCAATATGAACACATGCCACATCCTAATTCACACACTGACTGGGTTGGAAATTCCAAATTCAACAGTTCCCAAACACCAATCTGCATTAGAATAATTGACAAACTCTCTAAAACGGATTACCGTATCACACTCCTAAAATGTATAATGTGGAGATCTGGAACAGGACTCAAAATCTATTATTTTAAACAACCTCCTTCCTGATAATACCAAGGCTCAGCCAAGTGTGGAAACCATTGGTTTGAAGTTACTGGATAACAGGTCTAGTTTAATTAACTGCCTATCCCACTGGGGCAGAGGAATTCAGAATAATCACAAAAAAATTGCTGAGGGCTGGAAATAGCAGCAACAGGAGGGCAAGAAATTCAACAGAAGCCATCAAAGTTGTAAAACCCAGAGAAAATAACATAGTATTTTAAGACTAACAAACAAAAGCTTTTACCATTGACTTTATGATATGGAAACATAGTTAATGAAACATTTCTGTGAATGTACCACTTTAAATTCTAAAATCCAAGCATAGGCCTTCTATAAATTCTGTGTCACACAAATTCTGAAGCCATTAATGTGGGCACCAACATCTCAGAGGATCATATTTATATTTATTAAAAATTAAGCCAATGTTGTTTAAAATAAGCCTAAATCACACTTTGTATTTCTTAGTTTTCCTGCTTTAAAATAGTACTAGTTTAATCATATGTTTATTTTAATCACTTGCTGTTTATTTTAACTTGACAGCTGGTCAGACTGGCAACAGGGCCCACAAATACCACGACTCTTGATGACAGTGACAGTGTCACTGTGTGTCAGGGTGGGAGCCAGAATGGGAGCCAGTACTGACCTTGGTGGCTTCCAGTGTTTATTGTGAATTCTCATTCCATGCTTGCAGCTGGTGATCGTGGTAAGAATCCTGTCCTGAGTGACATTGCTTTAGGTCTCACTGAGAATAGCACCCTGGCTGCTGTAATGTTTGCCATATTCCAACAGACTCTTCTGTCACTGACTGAACCTGTGTAGTTCATTAATGACTGGCATTCTTGCATTGATACGCCTCTGGGTTTCAATGCTTCTGTTGGTAACATACCAATAATAAGTCTTTTTCTCTGCTTACTGTTAGGGGTGGCCAGATAAATAATTAGTGTATATCTGAGAATGATACAATGAGGAAGGAAGGGAGGGAGGAGTGGGCCATTGAGTTTCTGCATCCTGCTGGATGGGGCCTGGAACTGAGCATGGTACAAGGTATTACAGCAACACACACAAGAACAGGAAGGGTAAAGCAAGATGAATCATGGGGGAAAACAGCATCTTAGCCTCATAGAAGCTAAAAAAGGGAAAAGGTCTCACAAGCAAGGTCAGAAAGAATGACAGAGTGATGAAAGAAGGATAGGAACAGAGTGTGTCAAACCCAAAGTATTTCTTCCTTCTCAATTGAGAACTACCATTTGGGGTCTGTAAGCAGAGAAGAGAAATAGAGATAGACAAGACTGAAATGGGGAAAGAGGTAAAGCAAGTGAAATAAGAGGCAAGTGAAGTGGGAAACAAAATGTGAAAGTATGAACCCTTCTTGCTACTGTTTTTGGCTATTTAGGTGTCATAAAATAAGTAAGGCAAATATTTGTGCTTCTGGGAATTGAAAATACTACTTAAAAATATTTTAACCAAAATGCCTTAGCTTTTCCAGCTTAGGGCTTTGAAATTAAATATACAAGTATGATGTCTGAACTCTCAGCCTACTGAACTTTGTGAAATCTTGCCCTTACCAGGTCTCCCTTCTGAAGTGTTTGTGGGGGCTATGAAAAAGAACCAGCTACCTGGATTCCTTGTCACTCCCCACACACAGATCCATAGCAACCTACTGCAGTTGCCCACTTCCCGCTCAGATTGGCTTAGCTTAGGTGGCTGCTTGTGCCCCTGAACCCTCAATCCTTCCATCTTACCATTTTCCTTACTTACTTCATAGTAGAGGCAATTTTATTTTTTCCCATCACTCCTATGTGCAACCTGAAATTTTAAAGAAACTTATATTGGTGAGTTAGAAACAAGAAAGAGACAACAACAGGAAAAATGACTCTTATTGGCCACAACATGTGTCCCTGTACCAAGCACATAGACCTAAGTTTATACTAAAGTTCTTCATAGGTTTGTAGCCCAGGTTTACTCCTCATCTGGCCCATGAAAGCAGAAACCAACATCTTTTCTGCCTTTGTAAAGGGCTTTAGGAATCATGTGGCATAGCATCTTTGTGCCAAAAGACTCTAGGGAAAGTGAAAATGGTTTGACATCAATGTCTTCCTCTTGTGTTTCCCAGACTACTCTTCAGGGAGAGGTACCCTACTCTTAGTGACCTTCTCTTTCCTATTTTCCCTCAGATTGTGTCTATATGCTGTGTCTCCTAAACTTTTAATAACTCCCTTGGGCACAGCAGCTGTAAAGTAGTTTAGGACAAACATATACTCATCCCCATACCCATAAAGTAAGTAAATCAATATAGGTTTTTAATTTCTTGGTTTTTGACTCTCACTATCTCTTTCTCCTCTGGTCACAGACATGAGGCTGAGATTCTGACAGTATATGGGCTTCAGATATACACACCACATTAGGCAATATTCACCTGCTCTTTCCAGAAGAATTTTAAATACACCTTCTTCTATTTTCAAAAGTTTCTCAAGGTCGATGATAAATTACATGGTCACCCTAATTTGAGAAGGAGTAATTATCAGAATGAAACAAGAATACCAACAAAAGCACTCCCCCGGATTAGTGTAGAAACCTCTTACCTGAAATAACTCTCTCCACTCTTAGCTGCCATTCATTTATTTAACAAAAACAACTAAGCTCCTGTTATATGCTTGAGTTTTTGTAGATGCTGTGTTTACAGTAATAAAGTGAGACTACAGTAAGTAATACAGTAAGTAATAAAGTGAGTTACAGTAATAAAGTGAGACAGTAATAAAGAGGCCAACATTCAAAATATCGAAATAATCTCAAAAACAAAATCTATTCATGGCTTTCCCTTATTCATGATCTTTTAAAAGTTCCTCGTGTTTGCATACCGAAGTCCCAATCCTTTATCTTGGTGGTCAACTATCCTCCAATTTCCAGCTCCTTACCCTTTTCCTTGACTGCATTCCTTCATGTAGCTCACATTCTACCAATGTGCTGTGATTCAGCAGTCACGTGCTTGTGCTCTTTATCCTGCTCATAAAAATCCCTGTTCACCTTTTTCTCCTTTGGAAAATTCTGCCTATCTATCAAGTTTCAACTTGATATCATTTAATTTCTTCAGCTTTCCCTCAGCTTGAAGACAGAATTAATCACTCCCTTATCTTGGAGCTCAAACTACTTTAGAAATACATTTGTCTTAGTGCATATTACATCCTGGTTTAGTTAATATGTTTATGGCTCATTGTTTCCCCTAGACTGTGAGTGTCTCAAAAGCTTGGGCCATATCTTACTCATCATTGTGTCACTTCTGCCAAGAATATCAAATTTGCTCAACAAATGTTGGTGAAGTGTCCATAGAAATTTGCGGACAGCAATACAGTTAAAACACAAGAGTTTTTAACCATCTGATAGATAGCTCATGAGAATAGCAAAAGAATGCAATCAACAACTTGAAGTAGCTTTCTTACAGAAGTGAAAATAATCCCAAATAGGATGACTATAGTGTAAATAACAAAATGACAAATAACAAGACAATATTCATTATGTTTCAGTGAAATATAAGTATCTGTTATAAATAAATAAATGCCTTTTCTATTCTTGTTAGAGCACACTGTGTGATGGAGCCACACAATAATTAAAGTATGCTAGAATATACTCTATGAAGATAAAAATAAACATGCCAAGGGGAATAACACAACCTTGTGCAACTGCTCAAACAAGTGAAACTGGATCACTACAAATACACAGCATGCACCTGTATTTCACAATCTTTACCTTAGTTTCTATAAAAACTCCATCAGATGGAAATAAAAGTAAGTAACAAAACAGAACAACAATCCAAGCAACATGGGAGATAGAGAATACATTTAATTATTTAACTTGAAAGTTCAAATACTTCCTTAAAGATACATGACTTGAATCTCCATGTTAGAGAAAATAAAGCCAAGGAGACAACAATGAGTGAGGTATGTAAACTCTTTCTAGACCCTGAGGAACTCCACAGAAAAATAACCTGCAGCATATCACATCACTTACCTTGGCTTGGCTACAGTATTCAATCCCCAGCTCTAAATATAGTACGTATTTTTATAGGGGAAAGAAGAGCCAAAATCCATCAAAAAGGTAAAGCAAAGCCCCGAATAACTGAGCATCTAGACACATATACTATTCAGAAGCAGAGATTACCAAAGCTATGAGAGTGAACTAGGAACATATAGTATTGTTTTATATATCTTTTAATCTGATATGAAGGAACTCATATTTTATCCTCCCATGATTTACTTTATTTGATGTATTGTTTCAAATGTTCATTTTTATATAGCATCTTCAGATCATCTATCTTACTACATCTGAAATCTATCTACATGCCTACCTCTGATATATTTTTTTGTTTGGTGAGCTGACCTACAATAAAACACTTATAATAGTGCTTACTTTATGGCTAATAGTTAATAAAATTACCCATTATTTTTAATTCACCATTATTTTCATTCATTTCTATGACTATACCAAACTGTATGTATCTAGTCCATTTTGCTTAACTTTTAAATACTATCTAACGTTTTACTTATAAAAAATGGTATAACAGACACACTTGCACAAGTCTTGAGTGAAATATCTTATGCCTAGAAGTGTATTGCAGTGTGATAGATAATTGCAGTAATGATTTTAATGAATTGTATTAGTACCCATGTACATCATCTACTCCTCTGTTGTCTCGTTCATGTGACTATTTCTATCTATTCCTTGTGATTTTCTCCTTACCTAGAATATTATGTTGCCTAGAGCTAGAGAGAATTTTACTACCTCTAAAATCTGAGTTTCTTGTATTTTTCCTTTGTTAGTAGACTAGCTTCTACCTCTGTTATAATACCTAATAGAAGGTGTAACAACAGATAGCCTCCTTGATTCTGATTACATTTAACTTTCAGCATTAAGTATGCTATCTATAAGTTTTATAATATGCTCTTTATCAATGAGGAAGTTCCTTCTGTCCCATGTATGGAGTAAATTTTTAATCAATGAAAACATCCAATTTTGTCAAATGACATATCAAAATGGTTTTTCTATTTTTAAAATCAATTAATGCAAATTATAATATACTGATTGGCCTAAAATACTAAATCAATCTCATATTCCAGATAGAAATCAAATGCATTAGCTTTAAATTTTCTATTATGATTGTTAAAATATTTGGTAAGAATATATTTGTGATGTGCAAGAGCTAGGGTGCTGAGCACAGTGGTTCCCGGCTGTGTTGGGAAAGGTCATATTCACAGCCTCTGAAGGCAAGAGAAGACTGCAGCTGAGGACACTTACCTCTCACTCCTATTCCAAGTCAGTAGCTGCCAAACTAAGAGGTAGGATAGCTTGCCCCCATTAGCAAGGTTTACTGCTTGGAATGTCTTTGTTCTAACTTTTCAAGGCCTGCTCCTTTTCACGGGCTTTTGACTCAGATGAGTCCTCCATTTTCTGCACCCCTCTGAATTGTTAGGGACCCACTAAATACAGTTAGTCAAACAAGGTCTCTGTCTTAGTTCCAAGAGCACTCTGACCTTCCTGGACCCCCTTCAAACTGCGTTGCAATGTCTCTTATTTAATCGCTTCCCCTAAGCTCATCAGTAAGATTGGGAGCCTGCTCAGCTCCTGGAAGCCAGCTGATCAGGAGATCTATCAGTATGCAGTTTATGTTGTCAGATTTGTAGGTATGATTTGTTTAAAATGCTCAGTTATTACTTTTTCAATGTCTGTAGGATCTGTAGTATTCTCATTCTGGGTAATGCTATGTTTTATTTCATCTCTATGTTCAATCTAGTTTTATGGTTATCAACTTAATTAATATCAAGAACCCAGTAATTTTGATCTTTCCTAAACTTTGTACCACTATTCTACAATCCACTTTTACATATATTAAACATACAATATATTTTTCCTTAAAAGGGCTGTCTCATCTCTATAGACAAGGAAATATATGATTCTAATGTATTCAGAGTTTCTAATGCTTTGTGTTATCCTGTATTTATCTGAAGTAGCATCTGATGTCACTTTTTCCCACTAATGTCTTAGTTTTGACATTTCTTTTAGTTATGATGATGGATAATGCCATGATGGTCCACTGATGATGATGTGACTATATGTTTAGCTTTGTAAAACCTAAAAATTATTTCAGCTTGGTATTCAAAAGACTATTTTACTGGGTAGATAGCTCCAACTTGACATTCTATTTCTGTATTTTAAATATACTACTTCACTATTTACTTATTTACATTGTTTTCATGAAGACATCTTACATTCACTTTTTCTTCTGTATATAATCGACCTTTTCCTGTCCTCTAGCTTCTTTGAAGATTTTCTCAAATTTATTTCTCAAATTATTTCTCAAATTTATTAAGATATACTTTCATGTAGATTTGTACTGATTGTGATTCTTTGGGCTTCTTGGATCTGGAGCTTTAGAGTTTTACCAAATTTAGAAAAATTAGGATTAAAATATTTTTTCCTCCTTTTCTTTCCCATCTTTTGGGGACTACAGTGCCATATACATTCTGATTCTTAATGCTTTCTCACAATTAGCTGCCCCACTACTGATTCATGATCTCTTCAGGATTACGAATTTTTCTTCCTTAGCATCTAATCTGTAATTAGACTTATCAAGTATGTTGTTCATTTTATGCAATCCAGTTTTTATTCCTAGCAACTCAATGTAGATCCTTTTTATGTCTTCTGTATCTCCACTTGATAAGTTCATACTTTTTTACTTTGTTCATATGGTGTATATTTATAATCTGTATTTAATGTTCTCATATGCAAATTTCCCAGTTTGTTAATTCTAGTTCTATTTCTGTTGATTGATTTTTCTCCTCATTATAGTTTGTATTTCCTTGTTTCTTTTCTTTCCTCGTAAGTTTTTATTTGATGCCAGACCTTGTTAACTTCACATAGTGATATTTTTAAATGAAAATGTTTAGTGGCTTTGTTTTTTAGGCAATTAAATTGCTTTTGTAAAATTTGATCATTTCAAGTAGTGTTTTGAAGATTCATTAGATGAGTTCAGACATATTTTATTCTAGGGTCTGACTGGTAACAACAACTAAGAACATCAATTATTTCTGTATACATGTGAGGGTTGTTCCACATGCTGTGTCCTAGTGGGGCTTTACTTAACCTTATTGGTTTTTCACCCCTGTATTCACCAACTGATACTGTAGCGGAGTCTCTGGGGAGCCCCATGCAACTCTCTGGAACCCCTTCTCCTCTATCACACTCTGTCCTCTAGAATTTCTTCTTCCCTAGGAGTTTTCAAACTATGTGACACACAATACCTGAATTCTGACAATGGCTGAGGTCAATTTCATTTCCTGCTCCCTGTACTGCATTCTAGAATCTTTCTCCAAGCATTAAATTGGAGAAATCAGACAACTCATTTGATTTGTTTCCTATTACTCATGTCGCACTGCCCATGCTGCCTATAGCTCAATGTTTGAAAATCAACATTTCATATATTTTGTTTAGTTTTATAATTGTTGAAGGTAAAAGATTAAGTCCAGTTTCCATTTTGTGTCATCAAGCAGAAGTTGAAAACATTCTTATTCCTTTTACAATTATTTTCTAACAAATGGGTTTAAAGCTATGTGTGTCCTTTATCTGAAGCTTTAGTTTGTAAGAGTGTTTCCACTGGTAAGTAGTTTGTTGTTTGAATTAAGAGTTATTATTTGATTCATAAATTACTTCAGAGTATGCCTCTAGATATCAAATTTAACAGGTTTTATTGACTAATTTTGATTGCTACCTCTAATTATTACTTCAAAGATAGAAATTTGTCTGCATGAGTTTTTGTGCAGTTTGTGTTCAAGTTTCTTTATCCTCTATTATAGAGTCAGTTTTTAATATCATTTATTTACTAATTATATGTGCATTTACATACAAATCAATTGCATTAAGCTTATTAATTGTTCAACTTTTTGATAGCCTTATTATGTTTTTCAATTTATGATTAATCAAAATCTCAGGGAAATGTCAAATTTTTATGCTATAGTAAAGAATTTGTCAATTTATTTTTTAAATTCTTTACTTTTTTTGCTTCATGTGTTTCCAGTTTATATTTGTACATTATTGTGATGTACTCTGATAAATTATTCTATTTCTCATTAAACATTATTATTTTGTCTATAAATATAACTTACTGACATTAATAAATCTATATATCTCTTGAGTATAATATTTGGAAATAAGCTAATGCTTAAACATGAAGAGAGAGCAGTCATTCTATTTTCATTTAATTTTATTGGGCAGAAAAAACAAACATGAATTTATAAATAAGATTATAATAAAATGCACTTGAGAGTAAAATGAAGTTATAGCTATTACAGTCTTCTTATGAAGATAAAAATACTTTCTCAATACTGGATATCATTGACTCTAACTGTATTATTTTCTTTAGTTCTCAAAACTACAAAATTTACTCCTTACTGATAACTACAAAATAATAAAAGAAATTAGAATAATTTATCTGTTAAAAATTTTTAAAACTATACTCATAAAACTAAGGTCTTAGAAAACTGCACAAAGTCATAGATTGAGCAAGTAAAAGATATCTTAAGAGGATAAATTGTCAAGTGACTCTCAATTTCTTAAAGTGTATTCCTCTGAATTTTGTGAAGAATTATCTAAGTAAATGCTCTTGTCATTATTAATGACTGATAATTAATGTCATTTATTAAGCATTGTTCATGTATTTCAGCTATTGTAATCACTGTGTTATCTATTTTGTTAAAATTTAATTGTTAAGCCTGTATAGTGTTGTACAACTATAATCTCAACACTTGGTAATCTAAGGCAGGAGAATTTCTGCAAGTTCCCAGCCATCCTGCTACATAGTGAACTCAAGCCGGCCAAAACTACATCACAGACCCTGTCTCAAGACAAGCAAACAAATAAGCAAATAAATAAATTGATTTAAAATGTTATATATCATTGTATCATTCAACTTTTTGTTTTAATATTGATAATAAATTTATGCACATAAAAATTTTAGTTTTTATCCAAAAAATATATCTACAGGAAGTATTTGTTTTAAGTATACAATATTTTCCCCAAAACTTCATTTGCTACTAGGAAAGTTATGGCTACCTTCCCTAGTTACTTTTGACTATTTAATCATTCAGAATTCATTATTTCCTTAAATACATGTAACATTCTGTGTTGACTTCATGTGAACTACAT